>JANAVB010010791.1:7398554-7405706 GCA_029216955.1 Iris pallida
ATAGTGTTGCATGTTAAATTATTAATGTATGTTGCCTTGATGGATTTTAGGTTTTGTGCTATTGATGGATCGAATAATAATGTTGAAGTTCTTATGAGTATGGAATGGATGGATGTTAGTTTGACTCAGTTTCGGAAATATTTAAAATTCTTGGTGATTAAGAGAATTGATTCAGAGTAATGAACTTTAAGGATTATGAGGATTTTTGGATCGACTTATAGATTGGTTGGAATGGATATGTAAGATTAGAAAATGATTGATAACTGCAAGGATTGCCTTGTCTTCGGGATAGAATTTAAGTGATTTTGGATCATGCAAGTGAACTGATACATGGAGATCAAGTACGAGTTGGATGACAACTGAAATTGAAAATAAGTTAAGATGGTTGAATCGATAATTAGGATTATGACTTGTGATTTTGAATTTTGACTTATGATTCTAGTGATTGAGATGTGCGATTGGGAATGGTAGAATCTACCGTAGGAATTTTAGGAATTGGACTATGAGACTTATTGGGATTGATGATCGACGATATAGTCGAGGATGATGGTTGAATGGATTGACTTAGGTGAAGACTTTTGTGAGATAGACTTCGACCTTCATATTTTAAGGATACTGATGTTAGCAAGCTGCTCTAAGATGATGCTCTAGATAATTTGAGTTAATAGTGCTTGCCCTAA
This sequence comes from Iris pallida, assembly GCA_029216955.1. Classification (NCBI taxonomy): domain Eukaryota; kingdom Viridiplantae; phylum Streptophyta; class Magnoliopsida; order Asparagales; family Iridaceae; genus Iris; species Iris pallida. The sequence continues at coordinate 7,399,235 of JANAVB010010791.1, forward strand.
GTTTGGGTAGAATTTTCTTAAATCATTAAGTAAAGTTTGAACTGCCTGTTGGAGAAAAGGTGTCACCCCCATTTTTCAAGAACATGGGTACTTTGGTCATTTTTTATTTTAGAATATTTTTGAAATTTATTTTATTATTTATGATATTGTTTTGGGGTTATTTGAGTCGGGTTCGAATTTTAACTCAATTCGACTTGTAACGGAGACCCGAGGTAGCTTTGGCTCTAGTGGGATCCACTTATTTGTTAGACATGGCCCACATGATAAAAATTAAGTTAGTATGGTTGGACTAATTCGTGATAGGTTTGGTTTAATTAGAGATTTAAAACTAGACTAATTTAGCCTCAACCTAAAACCTATTTTAATTGAATCAATTAGAGACAAGTGGGGGGTATTTTAGTCATTTGCAAATGGGGACACCTAATCCCACACTTGGCCGGCCATAGGAGGATAGGGATGAGCCTCCCATTTGTTATTATCCACACAAAAACTCTCTCTTGTTCTTCCCCAATTTTGAGAGGAGTCTCCATTCATTTTCACCTCAAATCAATCCCTTTCTTCATCAATCCTCTTCTTTTCTTCTCTATTTTCAATCAAGAGGAGGAGCTAGCTAGTTTGGGGAGTTTTGGATCTTGTTCGTGTCCGTTTGGAGGTCTCTTCGTGTCGGTGTTGTATCGGAAGGAATTTCTTTGGTTTTGATCCACCGGAAGGTATAATCTCTCCTCTATTTCATTCCTACATGCATTTAGGACCATTTTGAATCCATATGAATGACCTCCATTGTTGTGTCTCCATTTGTGTCCATTTTGGATCCATTTGGAGGTCATTAGGATGTGTCCATGTTGAGTTTTGTGTCCTAGTGGGAAACCCCCAATTTTGGACACACCAATTGTTTGATGTATTGAGTGAATGATTATCTATGACTTTAATTTTAGATTTTAAATGCTGTTCTCAATGTATCATATTGTATCTTAATATATCATATATATATCATATATATATTTATATATATATATATATATATATATATATATTATATATATATATATATATATATATATATATATATATATTATATATATATATATATATATATATATATATATTATATATATAAAAAAATATATATATATATATATATATTGTGTATATATATATATATATATATATATTGTGTATGTGTTGTCTCTATATATATATATGTATATATTGTGTGTGTGTGTGTGTGTGTGATCTAAATATATTTGTTATGAAGTGTGTGTGTGTGTGGAGGTATATATATATGTGTAGGTGTTGAGTGATATAGAGAGTGAGAGAGGGATATAGAGAGAGTGATATAGAGGGTGAGAAGAGAGTGATAGAGAGAGTGTGAGGGGAGATGGAAGTGTAGTGAAGGAGGGGGGAATTAAGGACAGCAGCAGCAGCTATTAAGGAGCCATTGCAAGAGCAGCTAGGCACCATAGCAGTCGACTATAGTGGCAGGTAGGGAGCCGCTGTCCCGAGGACAGCAGCAGTCCAGTAGCAGCTGCTACAGTTGCAGCAGTGTGAGGAGGGAGCAGCCACCACTCATTAACCCATCAATCCATTATCAATCCATCCATCCATACAAATTCAGTCCCCCTCCATTCAATCAGCCATTCATTTATCCTATCATTCATTCTTCCACATTCAATTCAGCCACTCAGTGATTCATTAATCCATTCATCTATACACATATCCATTCAGCCCCTCCCACCATTCATTAATCTATTATTCATTCACCCTTTCATTCAATTCAGCCCCCATTCAAACATACATATCCATTCATTTATCCATTCAATCAACCATTCATACATCCATATCTCCATTCCCATTATTCATTTCAGCCATCCATTCACTCATTCACCTATCCATTAATCCATTCAGTCATTCATTAATACATTCAACCATCAGCTATCTGTCCATCCAATATCCATACACCAATACATCCATTCATCTATTAATCCACATTCATTAATCCATTCACTAATCCATCCATTCAGTCCTTCATTCATTATATATCCTTTCACCATTAGCCATTCAATCATTCATTCATCTATAACATCCATTCTTCCACCAATATTCAGCCATCTATCTATCCACACAAGCATCAGTCATCACATGTTCACCCATATACACATTCAGTCCCCCACATTCATATATGCATTCATCCATTCATAAATCCTTCCATCCATTCATGTATCATTTCATTCACCTACCATTCATTAACCCATTCATTCATCCATGCATCCAGCCATTCACCTATCCATTCATTCAACATTCATTCACCAATTCATTCACCCCCTTTCCAAAATCATATCAGTCCCTATACTCCACATTTTAGTCCTTGATCTATAGGTTTGAGTTGTGTGTTTGTGTGTGTGGGTTGAGTGTAAGTTAGTGAGTGCAATGTTAGTATGTTAGTAAGGGTAAGATAAGATATGGTATATGTTAGTGATATGTTAGAAGAGTAAATGTTAGTATGGTGTTGTAGGCTAGTTAGAATAAGTATTAGATATTAGTTAGAGTTAGAGTGGAGTGGTATCGTAGGATACCAAGTTGGTATCTTAAGGTAAATAGGATTTACCTTATTTGAGTTAAGGTATTGAGATACTTCAAGATGCGATGTTAGAGTATCAAGATACCATGGTATGGTATTGAGATACGGGGGCATGGTATTAGGATACCATGTTGAGGTAGAAAAGTGCCTAGAAACTAAGGTAGAGGCTTGGTAGTAGGTTTACCTTGGTATGGGTAATACGGTAAGTTAAGGTAATGGGTAATTGTAAGTTTTGAGTTAGATAGTTTAAGATGTGGCTAGAAATAGGTTCTCTTGGTTGGTAATGGTTAGGATTAGTGCCCTTAAACTAGTTTTGACCTCGGTTGACCGTTTTGACCAAAAGTCAACGAAAGTCAACCGAAAGTCAAACTTAGCCTAATAATGACTAGAATTGACCTAAACCAAACCAGAGTTGACCAGTTGACTGAAAGTCAACAGTTAGTCAACATTAGACTAGTATGACCTAGAGTTGACCTAGATTTGACCAGAGTTGACCAGTTGATCAAAAGTCAATTGTAAGTCAACTTTTGACCCAAATTGACCTAGTTTGACTTGGATTGACTTCCTGTGACCTTGTTTGACCTTGGTTGTCCTAGTGTGACCTAGTTTGGCTTAGTTTGACCTAGTATGACCTAGTTTAGCTTGGTGTGACTTAGTTTGACCTAGTTTTAACTTAGACTTGTATATCATGACTAGATTAGCTTTCCTTTCATTATTAAATCTTGTTTGGACTCATAGTATCTCATCTTTAGGTTTGTGATTATTCTGAGCATCTGTTCACCTTATCAGCTCAGGACTATATGCGAGTACATTCACTGATAGTTTTTATTGTCTTGATACCTGCTATATCCGATTCAGTTGTAGTGTCTTACTTGATTTCCAGACACGATAGCTCACGGACTAGTATATGTTGGATCATGACATGAGATGTTGTTCCTAGATTTTCTTGGTATATTGGTACATTTCCTGTCTTGTTCCCTGTACTTTTATAGACACCGATTCCTAAGGGGACTTGCTACCCTCTTATGGAATCTCGTGTCATGACGTGTCATGTCCGAATCCATTATACTATTCGGGGATGGGGAGTTATTAGTGGTTTTGTGATCAAAATCCCTACTTGTTCTTCACACTTGTACTTGTTACTTGTTCATAGCTATACCCTCGCTCACGATGGGTAAAGCCTGACCCCACTTGTTCATAGCTTCTATGGTGGCCGGCCTGATCCTGTTCCGTTGTACACTTGTTCATAGCCGGTCAGATGGAAAGCCTGATCATGTTTCCCAAGCCAATCACATAACGCACTAATAATTCAAGGCACATTTTATATTTATTTATTATAGAAGGCTAAGTTCTGTTTAGGAAAAGGGTTAAAACCCCGGTCCTTGTTTGGTTTATGGGTTATAACTTAGTTTCCGAATAGTTTCCATGTCATCTTATAAATTGTTGTCCTATTCAGTACTCACATCCTGATATATATTTTCTGTTGATTTTGTCTTGTATTTCACATGTTCTATATGCTCTTATGCTATACCTTGATTGGAGGGTAAGTTCTGTTCGAGAGAAGGGTTACAACCCCGGTCATTGTTTGGTTTAAGGTTTGTAACGCGGCTTCCGAATAGCTTCCAAGTCTTCCTATATCGTTGTCTTGTATTTCATTATACTATCTCTTATAGAATTTGTCAATTCATATGGAACTGCTGTTAGTGTTTGTACTTGCTCATTTTTCTGACAGGATACTGTTGATATATTACAGATGTTTCTGAGGCAGACTGCTCGACCTACTATGGGGTCGAGATAGATGGAGACTTAGGCCAGGACTGTGGCCTGTTAGTTGAGCCACTAGACTTTGTATACCCAGAGTAGTTAGCTTAGTTAGGCTTGCCTGGACTGCGATCCAGCTTTTGTTTAGATTGTAGTAGCTTATATTTATATTTTGTGACTCTGTGATGTTGTTTGTTTCTCTCCGGCTGTGTTGGATGTTGAACTCATTTCTTGTTTTCACGTCTATTATATTTTCTTTCAGTGCTATCTACCTTAGTTTTATCTTGTGATTGAGTTATGCTATATATATTCCTCCGTACGGAGATGACAGGTACCTTTATATTGTTTCGTATAGTTTTTGTAGATAATCTATATAGCGTTCTACCGTCAATTTTGCGACGTAGGCTGGACGTAACCACGTGCTCGTGCCCCTAATCAGGGTGCGGGTCGTGACACATTTTTGTGGTGGCCCATGCAGGTCAATGTCGCAATTATTGCAATCTCGTAATGGTGCTCGACTTAGAGTACTAATTACGAGCCTACGACTAGGACATAGGATCTAGGATATGATAGGAGTTACTAAATCACATTTTAGGAAAATTTTGATCTTTTGATTACTATGACAACTCTTCTTGCATCGAATGAAATTGTCCTTCCTTGATATTCCTTTCATGTGCCATATTGATCTTCTTGTTTTAATCTATCCTCGGGATGACGATTACCCGCTCTCAGGCAGCAGGATCTAGTGCTGTTCCAGAGAGGCCCGATCCGGGTAGGACCTCTACCTCCGGCTGCGGGAGCTGAGCTGCAGTTAAGGGAGTTGCACCTCAGTTCCTGTCCTTCAGGCGGGAAGTAGCAACGATAGTTCAAGGAGGTCTTCCAACTCCAGTAGCGGGACCGTCTATAGTCATTCCTGAGACTCTTCCATCGCCGCCTCCGCTATCGACTGATGTACAGCAGATGATGGTCCTTCTACAGCAGATGATGCAGACCTAGAGGGCCCAGACAGAGGCACAACAGCATCAGGCTGATGCCATCCTACTGCTAGACAGAGGTGCTACGGCCAGAGCATGGAGAACTTCCACCAGTTGGCGATGGCAGCAATTAATAGGGTAGTCTCGGGTACATTTCAGGAGGCCCCAGTTTAGCAGCAGAGTCAGGGAAGGCCTGGCACTTGTCTAGATTTCGAAAGATGAACCCGAGGGACTTCAAGGGTATCGAAGGTATCCTGTATGCAGATGACTTGTTGGGGACGTCTAGAGGAGCCTGGAGTTAGTAGAGGTTCCGAAGGGACTATTGGTCACAGCTGCGGTGAGTCAGTTCTTCGACATCGCCTTGACGTGGTTTTGCAGGATCATCGTGCATCGGTGAGGGGTTTGACATGAAAGAACTTCAGGCGGCTCTTTAAGGAGAAGTTTTACCCTGATGTGGCTCTGACAGCTCTGGAGGCCCAGTTGCGAATGGAGTAAGGAACTCGTCGGTGGACGAGTATGCAGCGGAGTTCTTTCGTGAGTAGGTTTGTACCAGATCTGATTCAGGATGAGGGGTATAAGGCCGTAATTTCGGAGGGGCCTTATTCATGCGGTTCACACTTGTACTTTCGGGTGACGCGATGCGACCTTCGAACAGATACGATGGAGGCGAGATAGAGGACTTTGGTCTCAAGCCGAAGAGGGGCAGTGACGTTTTGGAGCGAGTTCCAGTACGGGGCCGACGAAGCGCCCTCACTTCCAGCGGAGGCAGAGATTTAGCAGCAGCCACAGTTACAGCTTCAGAGGCACCAGCACGTGCCCACCAGCAGCAGGGTCAGGGCCAGAGACAGGCCATACAGTGTGCTTTCTGCAGGAAAACCGAGGCACACCCCGAGAGGTTTACAGGATGAGGCTAGGAGTTTGTTTATTCTATGGAGCTTCAGATCACCAGATAAAGAACTGTAACTCGTGAAGCAGACAGGCAGGCCAGGACAAATTATAGCAGGCTAGGGGAGGCCAGCAGGGACGAGCTTTTGTCATGACAGTTGAAGACACTCAGGCAGAGCACGACAGATACAGGTTCCAATCTTTTGATCTCATTTCCGCCTTGTACTCCTTATAACTGTCTTGAAATTCGATTCTATCTGTTCCTTGTCAATTG
>JANAVB010010791.1:7428453-7470953 GCA_029216955.1 Iris pallida
CTCCCAAGCTGCTGAGGCCCCAGCCCAGGGTGACGAGATTTCTGAACTTCAACGAGATGATGCCATCCTCGGTGCATCCCTCCCGAGGATGCAAAGGGCAGATGAGTCTTTCTTCCTGACTCGAAGGCGTTGGTGAAGAGGTTGTGATGGCTGTAGGCGAACCTCAGCCTCCATATCTCCACTGGTAAGCTGAGCCACATATTGACCACCGAGGGGGCTTATTTGCTCTATCAGCAGTCCTTCGAGTCAAGTCGATTCATGGTTGCCTTGGCCGTGCAGGTCCTGACCCTTTATCTCCTGCCGTGATGTTCTTGGGGAAGGCCTGGTCTACCGTGATCAGGGGGAAGAGAGCGTTTCCTCCCCTTCGTCATCGCATGTTGAGGGACATCCTGCCAGCTCTGGGCAGATGGGGATGGAGTTGGTGCTGGCCCCGGCCTCGTCTTCGGCTGCTTATACGGCTCCGGAGATTGACTTCTCGACCCTGCCGAGCATCCAAATTCTGCGGGCCGCTGAAGAGGAATTAGCCGATGTTCAAGCGTCCTTCCGTACGGAGTTGGTTTCTCTTGTGGCAGGAGCGGCAGATTCTGTCGCGTCTTCTTCCGTGCTACCAGCCACACTCCCGTTGACACCGGTTTCCTCGGAGGCTCTGGACGAGGTGACGCAGGATGTGGTTGACAGCTTCTATCGCCACTTAGGGAGGGGTGTAAACGCTGCCATAGAATGGGGGGGTCCCTTTTTCTCTGTCTCTACGGGGAGCTCGGGGCCAAATTGACACTCTGAAGGGTCTTCCTGGCGGGCTGGGGTTAGCAGCGCTCCTGGAGCCTAAGTTGACAGAGGCTGATCAGCTTGTGACCCAACTGCTGGCAGTGCGGCAGGCTGGCTTGCCCGCCGCGACTGAACGGGAGCGGAGCTTCCTGGTCGCTGCTAGGGACAGGATTAAGCTTGCTCAGGAAACTGCCGGACCGGCTGTGCAGGATGACCTTGACAAGTTCTCCGTCTCTTATGACCGACTAGGTCGTCGGAGTCAGGCTTGTAGAGCCCGGAAAGAATCTGCCTCTCGTGGAGTAGCTGATACGAAGGAGCGGATTCTCGCACTCCAGAAGGAGTTGGCCTTCTTAGAGTCAGAGCGGGAGGCTGCTCGTGCAGAATAAGAGTTGATTGCTCGAGAGGCCGAGAGGATTTCCCGATCCTCTGTCAACCTGGAGCGGGCCTTCAAGAAGTTTGAGGACAACTGGCGAGCCCATGCTCATCTGGAGGATGCGGTGGTGTTGAATCAGGAAGCGGAGCGCCGAGCCAGACAGAAGCTTGAGCGGTCGGTTGCCTTGATAAAGGACCGTCTTACGGCGTTATGTGTTCCAGAGCAGTGATCGGCTTTCTGTCTTCTTCTTCTTCTCTCTTTCTCTCTCTTTTTTTTTTCTTTTTAATTTTTGCAAGGGGGTGTGATCCCTGCTGATGTAGCCCTTTAATTTTCGAATAAATGAGCATGTTTGAACTCATCTTTTCTTTCTTGCACTTGGGTGTTTATGGAATTTGGACTTGCTGGGGAATTTATTTGTGGACCTGTTATCCTAGGCGTACCTTGGTTTTAGGTACGGATAACAGTTTAGATAGGATGTCCGGGACAGCCACGGCAAAGTGGTCATGGATCTCGGTACTGGGGAAAGAATGCCGTAGAGCAGCTGGGCTCCCGGGGCATGGTAAGATGGTGGATTTATGCTAAGAAGTTTAGCGAATGAATATTTGTGGACCTATTACCCTTGGCGTACCCTAGTTCAGGATGCGGATAATGGGGTGAAAGGGAACCGATCACATTTGCTCAGAGGTTATGATGACATGGCAAACATGAAGGTTTTATCGTGAAATCTTCCTGCTCAGCGGTAATGAGAACATGGCAGGAGAGACTCTACGGAAGCTATTTGTGGTCAACAGAGGACATTTATGGTCAACAGAGGACATTTGTGGTCAACAGAGGACATTTGTGGACCTATTATCTTTGTCGTACTCCGGTTGTGGGTACAAATAATAGGTTAAAAGAGGATCGACATACTTGCTCAGAGGTAATGTGGACATGGCAAATATGACGATTTCTTCGACGGAGCCTTCCCACTCAGAGGTGGTGAGGACATGGCAGGAGTGGGCTCAATGAAGATTGGGTACATAGAACGACTCAGAGGTAGGAGAACGTGGAAGTTCTATGCGAGGGGGCGGTTTGCTTTTGGTGGAAGTGAAGACGACTCAGAGGTAATAAGGACATGGTCGTTTCGGAAATTGGTGGATCGAGTACCCTTTTTGTGCACTGGGAGTGCGGGTAGTGAATCCTGAGGGAGGATCTCTGCCAGGAAGAAAGTTCAGAGGTATAATCATACTTGACTTACTATCTGAAAGAGTGATCGGAATGTAAGTTCAGAGGCACTAGCTGGTACATAACTTGGTAATTTGGACTATTGAGGGAGTGTGAGTTCAGCGGCACCAGCGGGTGCATGGCTCGATAATCTAAAATAGGGTGGATGAGAGTTCAGTGGTACTAAAGGGGTACATAACTTGATAATCTGGAGAATGATAGATGAGAGTTCAGTGGTACTAAAGGAGTACATGACTCGATAATCTGGAGAATGATGGATGAGAGTTCAGTGGTACTAAAGGAGTACATGACTCGATAATCTGGAGAATGATGTTTAAACATAGTACTTCTTCAGGAACTTGCCGTTGACGGGCAACATGAGCAAATCTCCGTTCTGTTTAGCGAGGCGGTAGGCGCCGTTGGAGAACACGGTCTCGATGACAAATGGACCTTCCCATTTTGGCTGGAACTTACCGGTGGTCTTGTGAGTCATGACCATCGGCCTCCGGACTGCCAGAACAGGATCGCCCACTTGGAATGTTCTGATTTTAACTTTCTTGTTGAAGGCTCCGGAGATGCGTGCTTGGTATAGCTCGATCCTTTGCTGAGCTAGGAGGCGCTTTTCATCTAAAGCCTCCAACTCTTGTAGTCGTCGTCGGTAGTTATCATCCGTCGTCAATTGATAAGTGATGGCGACGCGGAGTGAGGGGATCTGAGTCTCCAAAGGGAGGACTGCCTCGCTTCCGTACACCAGAGAGAATGGTGTATTCCCGGTGGCTGTTCGAACCGTGCTGCGATAAGCCCATAAGCACTCACCGAGCTTCTCGTTCCAGTCACGTTTGTTGGAGGAGACAAACTTCTTGAGGAGCTTGATGATTGTTTTGTTGAATGCCTCTGCCAACCCGTTTGCTGCCGGGTTGTATGGTGTCGAAGCGACATTCTGAATGCGGTGCTTATCGCAGAATCGGTAGAATGCATGGCTTATAAACTGTGGACCATTATCATGGATGATTCTTCGTGGTAGTCCGAAGCGGTAGATAACGTGATGCTTAAGGAAGCTGATCACGTTTGAAGTTTTAACTTCTGCGAGTGGGACAGCTTCCGCCCATTTGGAGAAATAATCAGTGATCGCAAGTATGAAGCGATGTCCTCGGGAGGAAGGTGGGGTGATTGGACCAATGATATCCATCCCCCATGCTTCGAATGGCCAGGATGCCACCGTTGGATGCAGAAACTCGGATGGTTGGTGAATGAAATCCGCGTGGACTTGGCAGGCCTTGTATTTTCGAGCATAATCTATTGCATCAGCCACCATCGTGGGCCAGTAGTAGCCCATCCGACGAAGGCGGTCTTACAGCTTAGGGCCAGGCTGATGGGCCCCGCAGACACCGTCATGAGCCTCTCGTATGGCTTCTTTGGCTTCTGCGTTCGACAAGCACCGAAGTAGTAATCCATCGTAGGAGCGGCGATACAGCATTTTCGTCTCTGTATCGTAGAAGAACCTGAGAGAACGCCGTCTGATAGAAGTAGCCTCCTTCGGGTTCTCGGGCAGGATGTCGTAGACCACGAAGTCTATGAATGGTTGTCTCCAGTCTGGCGCTTCGTCGATCATCTGAGCAGAATAACTCGCCATGGCTTGAACGTTGTTCTTGGGGCAGACCAGCTCATGGCCGATTACATCGACCGAATGATGAGAGTGGTTTGGCACTGCTAGGGAAGCAGCCAGGCCTGCTAGGGCATCAGCTTCGATATTTTGGAGTCTGGGGACGTGCTCGATGAAGAATCCCTCGAATGATGAGATAATGTTGATCGCAATTTGATGGTAGGGGATCATGTCTTCATGGCGAACCTCGTATGAGCCCCTGATCTGATTGACGATTAGTTGGGAGTCGCCGTATGCTTCAAGGTATTCTACCCCCAGCTCTTTTGCAAGTTGGAGGCCAATGACCAGAGCATTATATTCGGCCACATTGTTGGAGCAGGGTTCCGTGAGGGAGTAGGCGCGATTGATCACTAGCCCAGTAGGAGAAATTAATACCACTCCGACCCCGACGACGATGTTTCCCTTGGGTCCGGTCCTTGAGGCGCCATCGAAGAACATTCGCCATATGTTATCGTGGGTGGCTGTATTCGAATCGGCGACCTCGTCTGGGATCTCTTCATAGATTCTGGATGACTCTGATCCTGGGTGGGCTGCTAAAAAGTCTGCTAGGGCTTGACCCTTAACAGCCTTTTGCGGGACGAAGATCATATGATAGGGGGACATTAATATTGCCCATGTGGCGAGGCGAGAGCTGAGGGCCCCTGGTTTAGTCATGAGGACTCTGAGGGGGTTGACTCGCGAGATCACATGTATGGTTTGTCCTGTGACATAGTGCCGCGTCTTTTGAATAACGAATACCAGGGCGAGACACTCCTTCTCTACGACGGTGTATCGATGTTCTGGCCCGATCATCATCCGGCTGAGATAATATATGGCCTGCTCGTGGCCTGCATCATTATTTTGTGCTAGCAGGGCACCAAGGGAGTGTTCCATTGCTCGTACGTAGAGCAGGAATGGTTTTCCGGGGACCGGGGCCACCAGGACTGGGGGATTCGACAAATATTCTTTGATGTCGTCGAAAGCACGCTGGCATTCCTCGTCCCATACGAATGAGACTCCCTTCATCATGAGGTGTGTGAACGGTCGGCATCGCCCGGAGAGGTTGGAAATGAACCTCCTGATGTAAGCTAGCCTCCCTTGGAGGCCTCTGAGTTCGCGGAGATTTTTCGGGGGACCCATCTCCATGATTGCCTTCGTCTTCTCAGGGTCTACATGGATGCCCCGTGCCGTGATGATGAAGCCTAAGAATTTTCCGTTGGATACGCCCAAGAATGATTTCGTAGGATTCATCTTCAGGTTGTGGGCTCTCATCAGGTCGAATACCATTCTCAGGTCTTGCAGATGATCTTTCTTATGGCGACTCTTGACGGCGATGTCGTCGACATAGCATTCTACTATTTTGCGTAAATGTTCTCGAAAAATGATACTCATGGCCCGCTGATATGTAGCGCCAGCATTCTTCAGACCGAATGGCATGACTGTGTAGCAGTATGTACCAATCGGCGTTCGGAATGATGTGTGCTTTTCGTCGTCGGAAGACATCTTGATTTGATTATACCCCGAGAATCCATCCATGAATGACATATGTTCGAAGTCGCATGTGTTGTCGATCATGATGTCTGTGATGGGAAGGGGAAATTTATCTTTGGGGCATGCCTCGTTCAGGTTGCGGAAGTCGATACAGATTCGAATCTTCCCATTCTTCTTGAGGATGGGTACTATATTGGCGACCCAATCAGGATGTTGCTCTTCACGAATGAAACCGCTGGCTATTAACTTGTTGACTTCAGTTTCGATCGCGTCCATGACACCTGGGCGGAAGCGTCGTTGTTGCTGCTTGACTGGCTTTGCATCTGGCCGTATATTGAGTTTGTGGAGAGCGATGTCAGGATTTAACCCCGGCATGTCTTCATAGCTCCAGGCGAACACATCAATGTATTCTCTGACGAGCGCTAACAACGATTCTCGTTCTTCGTCAATTAGGCTTTTACTGATAAAGATCGGTTTTGGAGAAGATTCGCTGCCGAGATCCACTTGTATGACCTCATCTTCGGTAGGAGGTTCTCTTAGTTCGAACCGCTTTTCCCATTGTGCGTCTAATTACTGGGCCCATGGTTCTAGCTCAAGGATTTCGGGGATGTCTTCGTCTTCCTCGTAAGCGTCGGTGAATGCCATGTTGACTGACATGACTTGTCTGAACACATCTCCGATGCTGGTATCTGAGTCGGAAGTCGGTGATCCGGTTGAATGTGACTGCCAGTCGTATTCTTCATCTGAGCTTTCAGGGGTCGTAGTAGGCGTTACATACCCTAAACCGCATCGGGTTTTGTTATAGTAGTTCCGTGGTTTGCCCGTCGGGGCTGACGTCTTCAAAGGTAATCGTCGTCCAGTGCCGTAGTTCAGTCCTGGCATTGTCTCTAGATCATACCCCTGTTTCTGCATGAGATATTTGGATTGAGGGCTATAGAGATACAGAGGCAGTCTTTCGGCATCTGACCCGAAGTCGACTTCTTCCATAGCGGGGGGATGTGGGTTGTTCGTCCGGCCGAAGATGATCGGGTGGTCCCCTCCCTTGACTATTCGGTAAGTGTCTTCTACTGGAGTAAGTCGGATGGCGGTGTACACGTTTGTCACCTGTGTATGTAGGTGAGTGCCTATACCGTGTTCCATAGCATACATTGTACATAGCTTATTGAGCTCGGTGTAGTTCAAAGATAACCCTTTATTGATGAAGTAAGGTATCTTTTCTAGAGGGATTACATCATCTGCGGAAGGGGTATCGGAGTGGGCAGCCACATACTTGGCCAATTCTGGTTATTCTTCGGCCACCCCCTGTATAAATGAAGACTGAGAGGACGACCTAGTCAGCTTGATCTTCAGAGGCTCAACTGGCGGAGCAGATCGTGGAGTTGTTGGTAAACTAGTAACCCCCAGTTTGGTACTTGATGTGAGGCGAAGGGTGGCTGGTTCGCTAGAAGTGTCAGACCTCGCATCGGGGTGAAGAATCTTCTTGGGAAGGCGTATTGTGAGCGGTCTGTCGGAGGGATTGGGCTTCTCCGTTTGGAGCTGACCGACTCTCGGTAGTCCGATGGTAAGCGGCCCTGTTATGGGTCTCGGCGCTTGGCCGGACCTTGGCAGCCGGATTCTCATTTGTTCTTCTTGTGCGGAGAGACTGATTGCGTCCTTACGCAGAGTGGCCGTAAGGGGTGCGGAATTGCCCGGTTTACGAGCCTGAAGGTGGATCGTTAGAGGTTCTTCTGATCCTGTAGCCGTCTTGTTGTGAGCTTGCACATCTTCTTCGACCAGATGCTTTTTTGATTTTTCGTACAGACAGGAGTCTGAGTAATAAGATTCGACCCCCTTGAAGGGATCGATATCGGCAAACTCTGTCCTCACGAAGCCGTGCTTATCGATATATTTGAAGCACTGGTGTAGCGTGGAAGGCACGATCATGTAATCGTGTATCCAAGGCCGCCCCAGAAGGATATTGTAAGAAGTGTCGGCATCTATGACATAACAGGTGACTTCTGATTGGAGATCGCCGATCTGACACTTCAAACGGATCTTCCCTATTGGGTAGCTCCTGCCCGAATTGAAACCGCTAATGGCGGTGCTTGTAGGTGTCGCGATGCATCGGAATGCGAAGATGATGTAGCAGACCCTTCGGAATGATGCTTATAGAGGACCCAGGATCAATGTGCATTCGGTCCACCTTTATATCGCCGATGTATCCAGTGTAGTATAGCGGGCGATCATGCAGGTTAGTTTTGATGAGCATATCTTGCGGAGAGAAGACGATGTTGGGCATTGCTCCCGTACACGCACTATCTTGGAGCTCTGCAGGTTGGTTATCGCCCGTGAGGTTGACCTGAGCCAAGTATGCGTCGGTATTTTGGAGCGCCTCACTTAAAGCCGTGCGGACATCCTTTGAGAGCCTGAGGAGTTCATATAAAGGCAATTTGGTCGGGGTATTAGCTAATTGCGCTAAGATGTCGAAGTTGTAGGGCCTCTCCAGCCCCTGAGGTATCTCCTTCCGGAGGGACTTGTCAAAGCGAGTCTCCTTTGGCCTAGGCTTGTCGGTCGTCGAAGGCTGAGCCGGTCCCGGAGCATCATTGGTAGTGGGCGGCTGATCACTAGCTGGATTCTCGGCCACCGGTTGGGCTTGTGGTCCAGATCGAGTAGTGACGGCCGAGACTTCCTCTTCCTCCGCCGAGGCGGTGCGGCAGGATCTGACTTTTTCACTTTTCCTTTTAGAAGGTGGAGAGGGCTGAGTTACCTCGTGGACTAGGTCCGGATGGACCCACATGATTTCCCCTCGTGATGTGGTGAGGGGTACTAGACCAGCGGCTCGATCGCGAGCAGGCGGCAGATTAGCAATCTCCATTGTTGCCAGAGGGATGGGTATAACCCCGTCCTGAGTCTCTGTTGGAGGGAAGCTGCCGAATTGTACGGACACCATGTTGGCTGCCACGGTTACCTCTTCGAAATCGATGGCCAGGGCTTTTGGATATACCGTTTCAGTTGGTAGCAGTCGTGTGTCGCATGGTGGACGTAGCGATGGTAATGACAGAACTTTGGGTTCTCCAGATCAGCCGGCCGAGGCTCCCGTCTTGGTGGAGGAAGCTGAATCCTATCTCCTTGTATAAGCATGTCCAAGATAGGCTTGACGTGGCCGTCTTCAAAGGAATAAGTGATTTGAGGCCATTGTTTGTCTGCTGGCTGTGGCTCGGGCTTCTGGGCTGTATCGGTCACCATAGCCTGCTTGCCTTTGTTGTCCCGGTTATTGGAGGGGCTACCCCCATTGTCGTTGCTGGTGTTGGGACGCTTGCTCTTGTTCTCTCCCTCCGAGATATGCAACCCCAGTTGGCGAGCCTTCTTCAATCGTTCTTCTGCACTTGTAGCACTGATGATAAAAGCCTTCCAATCCTTGAACTGACTTTCGCCCATCCAGAGACTAATTGTTGGAAGTAGTCTCTTTTGGCAAATTTCAATCAAAGAAGAGTCCGGGTTGCCAGATGGTAAATTTATTACGGTTTGACGAAACCGCTCAATGTAATTTCTCGTCAGTTCTTTCTCTCATTGAACGACGTCTATGAGGGTAGACATCGTAACGTCCTGCCCTACCTCATGGAACCTCTCCAAGAACAAGCGCTTGAAGCCAGCGAAGGAGTGGATGCAATTGTCTGGCAGGTTGCGGTACCAATCGAAGGTGACTCCTTCCAATGCCCCAATGAATAACCGCGTGAGGATAGCGTCATCATGGGGCAGATGGTCGGTAGTGACCTCAAAGTAAGTGATGTATCGACTTGCTGAAGTCTTGCCATCATATGGGTTGATATTGAACGGCTTATATCTTGGCGGAATGGGAACATCCCTCCATTCAGCAGGATATGGTTGCCGTATTCTGAGGTCTTGAGAGTTTTCTCGGGCGTGGAACATTGCTCGGAGCTCCTGAACCTCTCTTCTTACTTCTCGGGCCTCATCTGTCGCGGTAGGGGCCGTTATCTCGGGAGGATTATTGCCCTGGTTTAGCGCCACCAAATTTGAATCTACGTTGATTGCGGGACCCGTGCTTGTCTGGCCAGGTGTCACTCCCTGTAGAGTAGGAAGTGCCGCTTTGATCTCGTCTACAGACTTGACCAAGGCATGCAATATGGCCTCCAAAGTGTCGATGCGCTGGCGATCGCTGGAACCGCCTTGATTGCTGTCTGTCATGAATACCGTCTTCACATGAGAAGTGACGGAGGGAGTGGTGGAGGATGTACCCTCCGAGTCGTACCCATGCGTCGAGAAATCATCTGGATATGTGGGGATGTTCTCTTCAGGTTTGGACTCGGAAGGAACACTACCCCCAGCTTCGGAGCTTGCTTCGTCTAGAGAATCATGGATGTCCTTGGGGACATCAGCATCTGTTGTACCCGATGGGAGGGTTGTTTCTCGGGGTTCGTCTCCTTGAAACATTGGATTATTGTGCACGTTCGAAGGAGTACTACCCCCAGCTCCTACGACCCTCAGAGTCGGGGACGATGAGCCTCCTGTTGCAGCAGATTTTGTCTTCGAATGGGTGTGTTGGTATACTCCGGTGGAGGGTAACCGTTTAGCCGACAACTTCTTAGCTGTAGTGGCTGATATCTTTGGACTGGAGATGCTTGTCTTCTTCCCTCTCCCCTCGGCGGGGACCTTCTGAGCAAAATTACAGAAGACAACAGGAGGTGCCTCATCTTCTGAGTTCGGGTACTGTAGTCTGTGGAAGACGGACGGACGATCTTCCGTCACTGCTGCATTGTTGCAGCAGCAGTTGACGATGATCTGGGTGCAGTGACGTCTATGTGAGGATTCTTTGTACGCCGAGGCCCCTTCTCTTTCCTTGCGCTTGTGGAGGATCGCCTCCCGCAGGTCAGAGGGACCACTCTGTCCGTTCGCCGCCGGGGATTGGACTTGAGTGGTTCTGTACAACTTCCCATTAGAGGCCCGTGTGATAATCAGCGGGACGCCCTGATTGTCAGAGGTTGGGGCAGCTGTCTGGGCTTGATGAGCCCGCGCTGCCCTAGACTTTTTCTTTCTAGCACTTGTGGGTGCATAATTGGAAGAGTCCAAGTTGGACATCACAGAGTCTGGCTTATCATCCAGAGAGTCATCTGGGTTCGGACCGTACGAGAGACGGCCGAAAACTGATCGAGAGGAGCATGGGGCTGATGCTATGCGGCTGGGAGCGGGAACCGTGCAGGCTGTCTGCATGCGGTTGTCTCCTGTCGTCGGACGAGTTCTTATGCGGCTAGGGGTCACGACCGTGCAGGCTGGCCGCATACGGTTGGCATCTGTGGCCGCATGGGTTTTCTGTAAATGATTGACTTTACTGGCCGTATGAGTCTCATCCATGCTGTCGGGAACTGTAGTCGCATAAGTTATGCGGCTGACAGAAGTAGCCGCATGAGTTTTCTTCATGCGGTTGGCGGTTGTAGCCGCATGGGCTTTCTCCTTGCGGCTAATGCTCTTCTGCGGTTCGGTCCGCGTAGAGTCCCTCTTTGTCCCTGCAAGTCCAGCATCATAATGGTTTCTTCTGCCGGACTTGGGGACAGCAGCGTTATCTACGATCTGAAGTAGGACCGCAGAAGAATCCTTCTCGCCGTCTTGAGCAACAGAGGGCATCCCATCGAGGGCTTGAGGAGGAGCAAATGACTTCGGTCTCCATTCTTTGTGAGCCTTCGTGGTGCGGGTGCGCTTCTGGGCCGGGCCAGCGCTGCCTTCAGAGAGCATCTCTTCGAACGCCTGTTGTTCGAAGCGGACGACCATCTTCTTTTGTGTGGAGCCAAGTTTGGCTGCATCTGATTGCGTCACCAACTCCTCAGCCGTGGAGAAGTTAGTCCCCAGCAGAGTCGCCATCGTGTTTGCCATTGATTGTAAAAGAATAGAACAATTATCGGAGGACTGAACTTAGACTCACAATACAAACTCGCTCGTACAAAGAAAGCCTAGGAACGAAAATCTAGGTACAGCAGACTAAGTACGATTGTTTATTTTTGATTCTGGGGGGTGACGATAGAGGCTCGGGAAAGCGACGGCCGCTCTGCCTTACTCCTTGGACGATCAGTATGTAGCCTTGGCTCGGGGAAGATCTGCTTGGCGTTGACGAAGAAACGCTCTTCTTGCTCTCCTCTGATTGCTCTCCTGGCTTCTCTCTCTCTGTGATTATCAAGAAGGAAGGGGGAGCTCTCTCTGTGTAGATCTCTCTTCTTATTTTTTTTATTCTTTTGTTGCCGACCTCTCCTCTCTCTTTTTTTTTAAGGGAATGATGCTGGCTATTTATAAGAGTGGGGGGGTGATCATTAGGGTTTGCTAATGATTATCTGTTTGGAATGTCGGCGCTCCTTCATTCTATCTGAACCCTTGATCCTGATTACAGTAAATCTCAGCCATTAACGCCGATAGCATCGTATCTCATGAGCAATTAATGCTAGCTGCTTTAAATCCTCGTGATTGATTATGCCAATGTCTAATTGCTCGCCACGTGTCCCATTAGCTTGATGATAAATGATATGCCATGATCTCAGTAATTATGACGATGATGTCAAATATATTTGTTGAGATTCGGTTAAATCTCTTATTGATCCCGTGCCACGTATCTTAATTGTGAGTCCTGTCAGAGCCGCATAGGATTGACTATCCTCGAACCGCAGAGAGATACTCTTTGTAAGCCGCATAGGACGATGCTTCATCGAGCCACATATGCGTAATCTTTGTGAGCCGCATGAGCTGGTGTTGTATTGGGCCACAGGGAATGTGTTCCCAGGGAGCCGCATGAGCTAGCGTTGTATCGAACCGTATGGAACGTGTTCTCAGGGAGCCGCATATGACTGATTGCCACGTGGCAATCTGGGACTTCTGACGGATTTGGTCAGAGATTTTCTTCTTTTTCCGAGGAGTCAGTCATTATGGCAAGGCCATTATGAAACTTTATGTCAGGGCCGCCACAGTGAATCGTGCTGGAGCAATAAATGAGGCCACTACTCAAACGACCAGCTGTAGGGAAGGATCACACATGGCGTCCATCGAGCCGCATATGCCTTGCTGAATCGCATACGCTCCCGAGCCACATGCGATTGAGAGTCTTCTTTGAACCGCATAGGGCCGCTCCTGTGTGAGCCGCATAAGCTTCTTACTCAGAGCCGCATGGATCATTATTCTAATATTTTTCATGCTTCTACAGTGCCACGAACGGTGGCTTGAGGATGTCATCCTTCGGCCAACTTTGACCTCCCCCCTAACTCCACTATCCATGACTTATGGGACAGTAACTCGGGTTGGAGATGGGACAGGGTAACCGACTGGCTTCGGCCAGAAGCAGCTAACAGCCTAGCCGCCGCAGTTGTGCGGCTCAGCGACGGCCTGGACACTCTGAGGTGGTCCTCCACTTCTGGTGGTATTTTTTTCCTAGCCTCCGCCAGGATTGTGGCCAGAGGCATCGGTACTTCGGCTCCACTCATCGACCCCTTCTGGCAGTCTTGCATTCCCAACAAATGGTCAGTCCTTATTTGGAGAGCGCAACGCCGAAAGCTCCCCACCGATGACTCTATTACCTCCATTGGCTTTATCCTGGCCTCGCGCAGAAGGGAGCGAAAGGAGCTGCTCGTTCTTGTGCTCGATGACGATGCTGGGGATCTTCGTAAGCACTCTATCGTCCTTGACGATCGCTTCTTTGGTGAAAAGATTGGAGTAGAAGTTAGCCGCAGCCTCTTGAATTATTTGCTGGTCCGTCAGCTGGTTGCCGTCGTCCTCGAAGATACGATAAAAGTTGAGCTGTTGTCTTCGGCCTTTAACAAAGGCATGGAAGAAGCTGGAGTTGCGGTCCCCTTCGTTATCCCATCTAAGTCTAGCTTTTTGTTTCCAGAATTTCGTTTCGGCTTTAAGCCTGGACTTGAGGATAGCTCTGGCGAGGTTAAGCGTGGTCCGCGCTTTGGGTGATCTGTTAGCAACGTAGGAGATCTCAGTGCGGGTGACATCATCCTCCGTATTTTTGATCTCCTGAATTATGTTGCCGAAAGCGGCCTTGCTCCATCTGGAGAGGGCCTTGCTCGTGGCACGCAGTCTGGCCACAACTCTATACAGTGGGTCTGCGTCGTTCACTGAAAACCAAGCTGACGCCACCTCGAATTTGAATCTAGGATGATGTCTCCAGAAATCCAGGAATTGGAACGGTTTCTTTATGGGGTGGGAGCTGCTGATGATCTCGATGAGAAGGGGTGAATGATCAGACTCAGTGGTATTGAGGTGAGAGAGTCTGGATATGAGCCCTATGTCAGTCCACTTGTTGTTGATGAGGGTACGGTCCAGGCGGGGGAATTGACGCCGGAAGCCTTCCTGTATATTGTACCAGGTGAAAGCGTTGCCGAAAAAAGGAAGATGGGTGAGGTGTGTGTTGAGGGTAAAATTGTTAAAGTCGTCCATGGTCGAAAGAGGAGGCAGATGCCCTCCGGACTTTTTGGTACTACAAGAGATGGTGTTGAAGTCGCCTAAACACATCCACGGAAGGTTCTGGAGGGAGAGGTGGGTGTCGAGCAGATCTGCCCAGAGAAGTTTTTGCTCTTGGAGGTCGCAGCTGCCGTGGACGGCGGAGATTAGGGTTCTGTTCCGAAGTTGAGGGTGTTCCACCCAGAAGGAGAGGGCCTGGCTGGAGTCCTGAACCATACCTGATTTGATGCCAGCACTGGCGAGAATCCAGATGTCGTGACTGCCAGCCAACGCGATCGCGAATCCAAGTTGTAGTCGGATGCCGATAATCCTTTTCTTGGAGAATTTGGGTTCGATGATCACTAGTATATCAATTTTATGGATTTTCTTAAGGCTGAGGATTCTATTCAGTGTCGGTTTGTTGGCTATACCTCTCACGTTCTACGAGAGAATGTTAAACATTAGATAGAGGGGAGTGGTGGTTGAGCTTGGCAGCTGACCTTGTGGTCATAGCCGCTTGCGGATTCTTTTTCTTGTTTTTCTTCTCCTTTTTCGAGGAAGATTTGTTGGTGGAGTTTGTGTGGATGTTACTGGCCTCAGCCAAACCAATAGGTGAGAAAGCACATTCGGAGGCCACTGTGGAGTAATCCGTTGCCTCGACGTCTTCAATTGCACACAGAGGGTTGTTGCGTTCTAGGAACCCTGCTTCCTGGGCTTGCCAGAACCTTCCTGTAAGAGGGGAGCAAGGGTCAGAGGGAGCATCGGCGAAGCCGGGTGAGAGGGTCGGATCTATCGAGGGTATCTCTGGCCCCTCGACAATATGGCAAGGCTCGGGGGCTCCGACGAGCAGCGTACAGGAGAGCGCGAGGCCACTAATAGAGATAGGGGTGGGGGCTGGTGCCCAAGGGTTTGAGGGGAGTGATAGGGGAGATCTCAAGGGAAACAATATCGGCGCAAATGGTGGAGGAGATGGGGGTGGAGAGGCTGTCGGATATCAGCACGCCAATGCGGGAAACGTCCAGCTCAGCCTGGGAGATGTTGTCTGATTTGGGGTGAACATGATCTGAGGTGTGCGCACAAGGGCTCTCTGGGGAGTTATCTTCGTCGAGTATGCCAAAGAAGTTAGAGTGGGTGATGGAGGGGGAGATGAAGGGAACGATGGCGAAGTCTGACGGGGTGTGGGATCTAGTACTTTGCTGAAGATGGGTTCCGGTGGGGCGTAGGGGGCTAGAGGGCAAGTCGGGTGAGGTAAGGCGGAGGGGGGGGGGGTGGATGCAACTGGATTGCCGATTTTTGGGGGTCTAGGCTTTTTAAGATCCGGGTTAGCCCGGAAGCAGCGATGCAAAGAATGACTGCTCATCTGGCAATATTGGCAGTAAATAATGTTGTTGTCAAACACCAGCGATTGTCTGATCGTCTGATATCCAAGCTCTATCTCAATCATTTTGGGGGGTTCATTGGCGAGGTCGAGCTCAACACAAATCTTCGCATAGTTGTATTTAGAAACGGTGCGTGATTCTTCCGCGATGGCAAGCAAGGACCCGAAGGAACTAGCTATATGCTTGAGAGCTACTGCGGGGAAGCACACCAGGGGGAGGATGGAGAGGGTTACCCATGTGGATATGATAGTCGAATCCACAACGGGGTTGAATTTGGGTGACCATTTGACGATTTTAGCCATCTGAGAGTCAATTTTGGTGGGGACCTTGGCCTAAACCTTGATACAGTCCTGGTCGGAGGACAGGAGCAGGAATATGTGCTTGGGATCGAGAGGGGCGACCCGGAAGGCGGCCGAGAGACCCCAAGCAGCGATAGCCTCCTTCACCTTAGCTATCTTCGGACAGCCAGAGCTGAACTTTAGGACGAAAGATTTATGGAAGGTGGAGGAAAGGGAAGAAATGTCTGTGTCGGAGAAGGGAATGCAAAATAGGTATCCGTCAGATGGGGGTGCGAAAATAATGTCAGAAAGAACGATCTTCGCGAGTGAAGGGGGAGGGACTCGTGCGCGATCTGGCCGCAAGGCGTCGGCGTAGGATGGGACACGGGGTGAGGCCAGACCGACCAAGGGGGAGGAAGGGGGCAGGGGCAGCGGGAGGGCAGCAGGCGACGGGAGCGGTCGAGAAGTCAGGCCCGCCAGCTACAGGCCTGCCAGCAAAGGAGAAAGGGAGCCCCAGCGCAGGGGAGACCAGCGCTGAGGGAGGGGGCGGTCCCACATAGTGGGAGCCACTACGGTCACGGAAGCGACAATAGGGGAAGGCTAGCCCACACCGTAGAAGCCTCTAATTGCCCGTAAGCCCGCGGCAGAGGAAGAGGGCTGACCCACTACGTGGGGGCCTCCGCGCTGGCCAACCGCTAAAGGGGAGACAACGCGATCCGTAATAGAGGAAGATGGCTGGCCCACAACGTGAGAGCCTTCGGGCTCGAGAAAGCCCGCAGTAGAGGATTAGGGCTGGCCCACACTGAGGGGGCCCCCAAGCTCGCGTAAGCCCGCAACAGCGGGAATAGGCTGAGCCACAATCGCTGAATGAACAAAGACTATGCAGGCCTCAAGCTGCGTAACCGCGGGAGGGGAGCTGATTTTGCAAGCAGCCCCATGCGAATGCACGTGCGTATGCGTAGAGCAGATCACGCGGAGGGGTGCATGCTCGATTTCCAAGAGGGGAAATAGGAGCTACGTGTGGGGGAGCGCAGGTAGCTAGTGCCTCGGGTGGCGTACTGATGGGCAGACACAGAGCCCCATGCCCACTCGGCTCAGGAACCGGGGGAAAGCATGTCCCAGACGGACCAGCGTGGGGTCCGAGGCAGCCCTCGGGAAAGAGCTCGCTGCTCCGCGCTCAACCGGGTCCGGAGGTAGCCAAGGCAGGACGAGTGGCACCGACGAAGCGGTCCCTGTAGACAATGTAGGGGGTGAGCTCGCCGAGGCTGTGGAAGGATGGCCCCCCGACCAACGAGGGAGAGTTGGTCGGGAGTCCAGGCCGGGAACGCCGGGGGCGTCGGCGGGGAGGGGGGGTGGGGAGAGGGCGAGAAGGGAGGGAAGGGAGGATGATGGGAGGGAGCACGGAGCGGGGGTGGGCAGAGAACGGTGAGGGGGGGCGGCGACGAGGAAGATAGGGGTGCGCGTTGGCGGTAGAGGAGGCGCGCCTCTTCAGGAGGAGGCGACGAGGGGGGCATCGGGGTCGGGGAGAGCACGAGCACAACGGGCATCCGCCCGACGGAGGCTCCGAGGGTGAGGCGGCAGAGAAGAGGGGAGGGGGCACAGCGGGATGGGGGGAAAGAAGGCTGCGTGGTGCGGCAGACAGTGCAGGCCGCTCGGGCGGCCGGGAGGGCATGCCGAAGAGGTCACTGAGAATTGCCACAGAATCGCCAATGGGGAGAGAGCCATTTTTTATATATATATATTATTGGTATAAGATATTAGCCTATGGGTTGTGAGTTAGTTTGACTAGTTAGTTGATATATATGTTGTTGGTATAAGATAGTAGCCTATGGTTAGTGAGTTAGTTTAGAGTTTGATCTATAGGCCTAGTTAGGCAAGGTTTGACTAGTTAGTTGACCAAAGTCAACTTGGGTCAAACTTGACCTAAAATATGACCAAATAGACTTAAATTGACTAGTTAACTTAAGTTTGACCAAACCTAGACTAATTGACTAGTTAACTTAGCTTTGACCTAGTTTGACTAGAATGGTTGACCATAGTTGACCACGAGTTGACTTTGGCCTATAATGACCTAGAATCATATAGGATGTATTGTAAACTTTAATTCATATTAGACACTTTGTAACCTGTGGTTGCTCTAAATAGGACTCAGTTACTGCAATTCAGACATCAGCTGTTCAGATTATCAGTGAGTACATTCTCTGACCGTTTCATACTTGCTAGAAATTATATTCTTGTTATAGACTACTTTACTTGATGCTGTCACGATGTTATCACGGATTAGTACTATATGGATCTTTTTATGAGATGTTATCCCCCTCAGGAGCATCGAATACATCGTGTCATGTACTTTTCACGAATATCATGTATTCCTTGGACTCTTATTACTCATGTACACTCATGTGCTCTTATGTACTCTTATGATCTCATGAGCTTCATGTATAAACTTTTATGTATAATAACATAACCTGTCTAGATCCTTGTGTATTGATTAGGATACGGGGGAGTAGAAAGTGGTCATGTGAACAATTCCAAAGTAGGTAATCATGTGCAAACTCTGTAGCTTAGTCATGTGCAATTCAAATCGTTCACATAACCATCTTGTGCTCTAAATCACTTAGTCACTTACAGTCTTTACTTACCATATTTGTATTTCAGTTTATCAGATATTTTTTTAGTCTGCATGTTCATTTCTTATATCGTTTTATGTATTTTATTCTATAGCTTGCTTTACATTTTCTATCATGATATGAACTATGTGAGAGATATGTATTTGTTCCTATCCTGATTGGACCTGTTGAAAATATTACAGAGGATGAGGAGGAGTTCTGCCCCACATATTATGGCATTGTCTTAGATGACACAGGTGACTTGGACCCCCAGGAGGATCCAGCAGTTGCTGAGGATTTGCCCATTATCTAGATTAGACTGCTAGAATAGTTATCTTATTTTAGTTGTTTTGCTTTGATGTATTTCAGATATTTGGATTTTGGTGTTGTTTAAACACACAGACTTATTTTTTTCTAATTATAGTTCTCTGTTGAGATTATCTATCTTATCTTTCTATTTCCATCTTAGACATTGTGATTGAGTTGTACCTTCTGTGTTGTCCGCCTTTTTGGAGAGTATATTATTGTACAGGTACAGTTATATATTGTTAGATGTTGTGACCTAGGACATCGTTCTACCGTCGACACTGTGGCATAGGCTGGACGTACCCACTTCTCGTGCCCCTACATTGGGTGCGGATCGTAACAGATAGGAAATGGTAGGATAACCTTGAGAAGAGCTGCCTGAGTAGAGCATAATAATATAGAATTGGAATAGCCAGATTGGGAGACAAGTCTGAGGTGTGATGTTGTTATTGGAATAATTGATGGATTGCTGATGGTTGGAAGGAAACAAGCTTGTATTTAGGTTTTTGTTGGAATGATCTCTAGTTGTGGGATTTGGCTTAGAGGATTATACTCAAGCAGGAGCGTGGATAAGATTTTCTAGGAAGATCGAATTGTGATTCCTAATGGTGCATGGGGATAAGTGATTGATAACAGTGTGATATCTGGATTATGATTAGCTTGAATTAGAAATGATCTTTGGAGAAGTAACATATTTTTGTGCTGATGTTGGACTGTTTGGGATAGCAGTAGTATTTGTGGATGGAATTGAGTTTTGGCTAATAGAATATATTGGATTTTGATGGTCGAGATTTGTCAGTTTGAACAAAAGTTGAGGAATGGAAATGATGCACATTTTGGTATGGATGTGAGGTATGGATGTGAGGTAGCAACGTATAAAGATTCACCTTGGTGATTTGAATGAAGAAGTTTATACTGGGTCGAAATTGTAAGATGTTAACAGATAAGGATATCATGTTTGGAAGGAGTACAATTTATATTTGTGTAGTAAGTGATTCAAATTTTTTGTTGGTTATTTCCTTGATGAAGAAATTCTTGGGAGATGGAAAATGGAGTAGTGCGATGGTAAATTTTTGTGATGGTAGAATTCTTCTGGAATGACAATAGACAATAAGTGTGATTTGAACTCAAAATGCAGTTAAGTTTGGATATTTGGCTGATGATGTAATTGGATCTTTTGGGAATGGCTCACAAGCAAAATCGGGTATGATCGAAGTACAACTCTTGGTATTTGAAGGAAGATATCAATGTGGTTTTAGATTATGTTCTTTTGATTTAGGATATGGTACAATGCATGGTATGTTTGCTAGTAATGTCATGACGATCTTGAGAAGTACAGATTGTGCAATGCACATTGTGATTAAGGCAGACATTATCGATTTAGCTTTGGGAATGGTTCGATTGAATTGGATGATATCAATTATTCGACGAATTTGGTTAAGATAGGAGTGAACTTGTATTGGTTGAGTAAGAATGTAAGCTTGAGATGGATAAATCTTTGGAGTTATGCAAGCCATACTCGAGTTGGACTAGATGAAAGATGCTTCATAGAAATTTTTGAGTCAAATGTTTGAGTTTTGGTGCAATTATGGATTTGGAAGAGTAAGCGTGGGCTTAGGTAAGAAAAATTGTGCATGTGTATTTGATATGTGCGAAAGCGATTTGTACAAGTATCAAAATATGGATGGATAGTATGTTGTTATTAGTTAATCTGCAAGTTTGAGTAGCCATTTAGTCCAGTCAACATGGTAGTTTGGATCAGAGATTGAGTAAGAAGTTGTTTTATTTTGTTTGGATTTTGGGATGATTGTGTTATGGTAAGTTTCGATGATAAAACTTATTTTGAGTGGTGTATTATGTAATGCCCTACTTCATGTGGCACATTATGATGGTTTGTTGACTCGAAGGTTTGGTTGGACTTGGATTCATGTAGAAGAATCGGCTAGTAATCTTTGTGTTCAACATTGCGTCTCACTTGGCACAAAGGTATTGTGTTGGCTTCTTTGGTTTGTGTTTGGACTTTAAGTTAGTATATGCTAATTTGGATTTGTGTTGTACGTGGTATTATAGGATTTGAGTGGTGATACAACTTGCTTAACTCGGTCAGATTGAAATGGATTATGGAGCTTGGCTAACAAGTATGAGTATACCTATTGAGAAGTTCTTGCATCGCATCAGATTGTCTGTTTGAGGCATGGTTCTACATCTGCTCGTTCAAGGCAAATGAGTTTCTTCATGGTGGATGGTATCGATGATCCTTCGATCCTTTTACCTTTACTCATAATGAATTGATGTGCGTACTATTTAGTTCTTTTATGCTATGAGTTATGTTGTATGCTAATAAAATAATCAAGATAAAAGATACTAATAGGAGTGTTGCTAGATACATATCACATAGAAAATATCAATAAAAATGTTGTGTTTTGTTGAATGTGTAATGCAGTGCTTTATGTATTTGGTGTTATATTGTCTATGCAGAGAAAGCAACGATTAGTATGTTTGTGTGGCGCGGTACCACAACAAGTATGTATGTGTTGTGCGGTGCCACAATAGGTTGTTAGGTGTGGCGTGTGCCACGACAGGTTTGATACAAAAGGCACATGGTGCCACAGTATGTTCGGGGCCTACGAGTCGTCGATCGGAACATTGATCGGAGTGATGTGTAGAGCATGGTGCCACAGCTTGTTTGGGACCAGCGAGTCACCAATCGGAACATGAATATAAAAGTATGAAATGTGCATTTGATATATAAGTTTGTGTTCGGACTTTAGACTATGCATATGTTTTATAATTGCTTAACTGTTAACGTATATTATATGGTCATGGACAACTTGTGCACAAGATAATATTTTCCCTGAACGACATCCAGGGGCCACCGAAAACCAATTCATTTTTAGAAAAAAAATCATATATATGTGCTTCAGGCACGTGGTATTGCGGGACCTGTAGTAGTGTCACGACCCGCACCCACTGTGTGGGTACGAGAACGTAACAACGCCCAGCCTACGCCGTAGTGTCGGCAGTAGAATACTGTCCTAGGTCAATCATCTAATAATATAAAGGTACCTGTACAGTATATACACTCCGAATGGAGGTGACATAGCAATATACATTATCAATCACATCTAAGGCAGAATAATAAGATAGAAAGATAGATAGATAAATACTGAAATGAGAGAATCTACATAAATACAACCAGATAGTCTAAGTGTCTAAGATAACATCTCAGCAAACATCTAGAAATACAAGTCTCAACTACTGAATATGAAAGAATATATACAATCCAAATCTCAGATGACAAAAATAGTAAAAACCTAGACTAGGGAGCCTCAGTCTCTATAGCTAGTGGATCCGACTGGAAATCTGGGTCACAAGAGTCATCTACAGCTGTCCCATAGTAGGTGTCTATGCAGGCCTCATCCTCATCCTCTGTAATATTTTCAACAGGTCCAGTCAGGACAGGAGCGAGCACAATACATCTCACGCAGATCATAACAGGTTATAAAATATAACATGCACTAGAGTAAGATACATGAAACACTGAAAGAAGATGTATATGAAAAACAGAAGGATATGATAATAGGAAATATCTATATATGATAAGTAAGAACTGTAAGCAATATGTGATTTAGAGTACAATATGGTTATGTAAACGGGTTAGGTTATACAATAAAATAGGACTCCTTTGCACGTGGGTGTATAATAGACATATACAATTTCTTATACAATATGATTGATCACATAACCATTTCTACTCTCCCTCCCAAATCAATACAAAAGGATCCAATTCAGTTACGTTACCTTATACAATGGCTTGTACAATAGAGCTAAATGTGATAATGAGAGTATAATATGCACAATGAGTGTACAATAATAAGGGTATTCAATAAATATAATAGGTTAGTAAAACACACATCACAATATGTATTTAGTGAACACAAAGGAGATAACATCGCAAAAGAAGATCCATATAGTACCAATCCGTGTTACCAACGTGTCAACATCAAGTGGCAAGAATAGACGTTCTAGCAAGTATGAAACGGTCAGAGAATGTACTCGCCTGATATCCTGAGTGTATGAAGAGAATATACTGTCCGAGGAGTGGTGTCTGTCTCCTATAGAACAGTACAAGTCACTATGAGTCTAAAATGATAATAAGATGTAATTCAATACATTCTAAATGAATCTAGGTCAAACCTAAGTCATACTAGGTCATACTGGATCATACTGGATCATACCAGGTCACTAGGAGCCAATCCAAGTCAAACTAGGTCAAACGGGGTCAAAGGTTGACTTATAGTTGACTTTTGGTCAAAAGGTCAACTCTGGTCAACTCTGGTCAACACTAAGTCAACCCTGGGTCAACCCTAGGTCAAACAAGTCTAATGTTGACCAACTGTTGACTTTCAGTCAACTGGTCAACTCTGGTTTGGTTTCGGTCAAATCTAGTCACTTAAAGGCTAAGTTTGACTCTCGGTTGACTTTTGTTGACTTTTGGTCAAAAAGGTCAACCGACGTCAAAACTAGTCTAGGAGCACTACATTTGATCATTACCAACCAAGGGAACCAAGTTCTAACCATATCTTAGACTCTAAACTCAAATACCCTATTTCTAGGTAAAACTTACATTACCCTACCAAGGTAAATACCAATACCTTGCACATACCACACTAACCTAGGAATACTAGCCTAGGTTTCCTAGGATAGCTAGATACTATCCTATACTAACATTACCTACCAAGAAATCCTAGTATCTAGGTCATCTAGATCATCTTATGACACATGTTAATTTCTAACCATTACCTTACCCTATACCCTCTTCACATCTACTAAACACTCACATACCCAAACTCATCACTCACTCACTCACTATGGTTCACAATAGGCTCTTACCTATAGGTTCACATATAGGCTTACACTCATGCTCACACCTATAGGCTATTAGCTAACTTATAGGCTCACACACTCACACACATTAGGCTTATAAACACACACACACATAGGTTCATATAGGACACATATTAGGCTGATTTGGAGGGGGTTTAGGGACTGAAATTTGGGACACTTGGGGATTGAATATAGAGTGGTTTAAGGGGCTTGAATAGGCTGTGCATAAGATGGTTTTGATGGACTGATATGGGCTGAACAAGGGCAGCAATGGACTGGTTTTGTGACAGCCATGTGGGACTAGTAAGAGGCTGGAATTTGACAGGTTTGGACTGCTGCTTTGGGCATGCTAATGACAGGTTTGGGACAGCTACATGGGGGCTGTTTTATATGTGTTTGGGGCTATCAATGGGCATCAAATGGGACTGAAATATAGGTGCTAATGGACTGAAAATTTGGACAGCCATGGGGGCTATTTTGGACAGGAATTTTGCTTCATTTGGGGAATGGTTTTAGGCTTACGATGGCTATCAATGGGGACAGCCATATAGGCTGTCAAGGGGTGTTTTGGACTGGTTTTGGGGTTGGCTTATGGTGGCTATATGCTGTCCTAATGTGGACTAGTTTAGGAGTGCCATTGGTGAGTACAAAGGGATGAATTGTAGGGTGAAATGCGGACTAGATTGGTAGAGAAAATGGGACTATTTTGGAATGGTTTTAGGGGCTGGTTTGTGGGGACTTGTAGGTGGTTAAAGGGGCAACAATGGACAGATTTTAGGCTAGTTTAGGACAGCCTAACATGGCTGTGTATAGGACAGGTTTGGCATGGTTTAATGGGCTGGTATGCCCTGTTATTGTTGCTGTTTAGGGGGCCTGAAAGGGATAATACCTGGGGCTAACATGGATTGGTTTAGGACTGTTTTAAAGCTGTGGTTGGCTGCCATTGACTGGGTTCAAGGACTGTTTTGATGGACTAGAATGTGGGGTATGTTAGGGGCTGGTATGGGACAAGTTTAAGGCTGTACAAGGGGGGTTTTAGAGGGCTGTTTAGTGTGGGTTAAGAACTATCAACATGGCCTGGTATTGCTGCTGTTTACTGGGTTTCCCTCCCCTCTCAACACCACTCTCATCTCACATTCAAACTCTCTAATCTCTCACCCTCTCTAACTCTATACAAACACTCATACACACCACTCTAATCTCTTCTATTCTAACATAAACACACACTTATTCCTCCCTTGGCCGAACCTACATGCCCCCATCTTCTTCACAAAATTACCCACACATACTATAATATATATACATATACATATTTAGAGGATAACATATATAACAAAATATATATATATATATATATACATAGATTAAATAATATGATACAATATGATACTTAGGAAAATAAAATCTCTAAACAATAGGAAATCTAGAATTTAATATCTAAACAACACCTAAACAATATCTTTTTAATCTACATGTGTCCAAATAGGAATTTTTCCCACTAGGACACAAACCTACACATAGGACACTCCTAAAAGTCTCCAAAAGGACACAAAATGGACACAAATGGAGACACAATCATGGGGGTTATTCCTATGGGTCAAAAATAATCCAATATGCATGTTGGGGTGGTTTAGAGGAGAGATTATACCTTCCGGGAGAAAGATTCAAAGGAAAAGCCTTCCGACACGACACCGACACGTAGAGATTCCAAAAGGACACGAACGAGCTCCGAATCCTCTCAAACTTGGGTAGCTCCCTCCTTGGCTTGAATGGAGAAGGAAGGAAGAAGATTGGGTGAGAAAATAGAAGGATTTGGTGGAGAAATTTCTAGGGATTGCTCTCTAACTAATTTGGAGAAGAACAAGAGAGAGAAAGTAGAAGAGATAATGCCAAATGAACTAGAGCCTATCCATCCCATTGTGGCCGGCCACTAGAGGCTAGGTGTCCCATTTGGTTAATTACTAAAACACCCATATTTGTCCTATTCATTAGTATTGGAAAAAGGTTTAAGGTTGAGGCTAATTTAGTCTAGTTTTAATACTCTAATTAAACTAAACCTATCATGAAATAATTAGTCTAACCACTAACTAAAATAAATAACATGTGGGCCATGGCTAACTAGTATGTGGGTCTACTAGAGTCAAAACTACGTCGGGCCCCCGTCTCAAGTCGGATTGAGCTGAAAATCGAACCCGACTCAAATAACCCTAAAACAATATCATAAATATTAAAATAATTTTCAAAAATATTTTGAAAATATAAAATAACAAAAATACCCCTATTCCTAAAAACTGGGGATGACAAATTCCTCGAAATTAAAACCAAACAATAGTAAAATGTCAAAATCACAAGTCATGATTTTAAAATAGTTTAAATAATTAAAAATTACCAAAAATTATATCATGATTTAAATATCATTAATAAAAGATTAAAATTACAAAATTTCAAAATTACCCTCATTTAGAAAACTGGGTGTTACAAGTCTACCCACCTTAGAAAAATTTTGTCCTCGAAATTAAAATGGTAGTAGTCCTTCTAGGTCAAACACCCCACAATCAAAGTCTCAAATATACCGTCAGATAATCATATACGTCTGTCCAAAATCATGATACTCAGAATCTTCTTCGTGCTAGTGAGCAAGGCTACGATAATCACAGAGTCCTTGACTAAAGCACATACCTCTAGAATCATGGTATTTAAAATTTTTGCATTGTCGCATGCTTGGCAGCGAAAACCTTAAATTCCCACACCCAAGAAATACGTCCTAAATCTGACTATATGTCCTTACTATGCCAGCTAAACACGACCATCGAAGATTCTAGATCCCATAACTGAGGTGACCTAGCCCATATGATTCATCTCAGAAGAAAATCAAACATAACACATGAACAACAGAACAAAGTTGATAAATCAACCAAGAACAGAGGGAATCGAATTTTCAAGGCAGTAATTATAGAATTTGAATCAAAAGAATGGAACCTGCAACTAGATCTCCAACGGCCTGATCATCCTCGGCTGTCATGGCGAAAGCTCGCCCTGGCTGGCCTCCCTAGGCCTGCTGCTGATGCTATATGAACCTCTGCTGCTGAGTCTGCAATGGTGGTCCCTTCTGCTGCCCTGCCGGAGCCCTAGCTCCTGGTGCTACCTGAGCCAATGGTATCGGGTTCTTGGGACACTCTCTATACTGATGCTCCGCTGATCCGCAAAGTAAACACATACCCAGCCTCTTCCTGCAATCGTTCCACCAATGGCCTGGCTTCTTGCAGAAGTTGTACACTGTGTCCTGCTGATATAGTACTTGCCTCTGTCCCTGATGCTGAACAGGCCTCTGTTGTAGCTGATGTATCTGAGCCCTCGGCTGCTGGTACTGCTGCTAAAACTGTATGCGGGGCCTCTTGGCCTGGCCTCTGCTGCTGCTGGCTCTGATAGTGTCTCGTCCCCTCTTGAGCTGTAGCTCAAGATCGTCCTCAGCCAATAAAGCTCCCGTCAAAATCTCCTCGAAAGTGGCATCCCTGTTGCCCTTGGTTAAGAACTTGACTTCCTTGACCAGACCCTTTCGGAACCTCTGGGCCTTTGCCATCTCGCTCAAGCCCTCTATAAATCTGCCGAGGCGGCCGAACTCCCTAGCGTACTCCTCTACTGACAGGCTCTCCTGAACTAAGCTCTCAAACTGCGATTCCAAGGCTCGGAGCGCTGCATCTGGAAAGAACTTCTTCTTGAAGAAGCCCTTGAACTCCTCCCAGGTCTGTCCGGCTACCCCATCCTGGGGTCTGACTGATACCAGATGCGAGCAAGATCTCGCATCCGGCAAGCTGCTGCCTCTATCTGGAGATCTGCCGGTATCCAGGCCAGACGGAAGATCTCCTCTATATGCTCGATCCACTCGTCAGCATATAAAATCCCCTCCATCCCCAGGAAGTCTCTGGGGCTCATCTTCTGGAATTGCTCTATCCCCGGTGTCTTTGGCTGCTGGACTGCTGGTCGAGCTGCGACTATCGTAAGGGCCAACTCCATGCTCCTGGTCTGTCGGTCCTGCTGCACCTCCATAAACTGCTGAAAGTAGGCGAACATCTGTGCCGCGTCCACGTATCCTGTAGACGGCAGCTGCTGGAAAGCCACCTCTGGAATGACTGGGTCCTGCCTCCGAACTGGTGGAGGCATATCCCCTGCTGCTGGTGGAGGGGCTCCTCCGAATGTAGCTGAAACGCCTACCCCAGCTGGCATGACTGGGGCTGCGGTACCAGGGCTGGCTGCTGGGTATAAGAGGTGGCAGACCTCTCATCGGCATCCCCTGGTACTGGCAATGTGATCTCGTCTCAACCATCCTGGAGACAGATCAAAAAAATAATTGCTGAGAATGAGTCGAAATAGCAAAGGAGGACATTTATATTCAAGGGAAAACAATATCAGCAAGAACTGAGATGGTATGAATTAGATAAGAGTTTTTCCTAATGTGATTGAGTACCTTCAAAATATCCTAATCCTACTGCAGGCTGAAGTGATACTCTAGTTCGAATACCACTACATAAACTCGACCTGCATGGGCCACCACTAAAAATGTGTCACGACCTGTACCCACTGTGTGGGTACGAGAACGTAACAACGCCCAGCCTACGCCGCAGTGTCGGTGGTAGAACGCTGTCCTAGGTCAATCATCTAACAATATAAAGGTACCTGTACAGTATATACACTCCGAATGGAGGTGACATAGCAATATACAGTCTCAATCACATCTAAGGCAGAATGATAAGATAGAAAGATAGATAGATAAATACTGAAATGAGAGAATCCACATAAATATAACCAGATAGTCTAAGTGTCTAAGATAACATCTCAGCAAACATCCAAAAATACAAGTCTCAACTACTAAATATGAAAGAATATATACAATCCAAATCTCAGATGACTGAAATAGTAAAAACCTAGACTAGGGAGCCTCAGTCTCTATAGCTAGTGGATCTGACTAGAAATCTGGGTCACAAGAGTCATCTACAGCTGTCCCATAGTAGGTGTCTACGCAGGCCTCATCCTCATCCTCTGTAATATTTTCAACAGGTCCAGTCAGGACAGGAGCGAGCACAATACATCTCACGCAGATCATAACAGGTTAGAAAATATAACGTGCAATAAAGTAAAATACATGAAACGTTGAAAGAAGATGTATATGAAAAACAGAAAGATATGATAATAAGAAATATCTATATATGATAAGTAAGAGCTGTAAGCAATATATGATCTAGAGTACAATATGGTTATGTAAACGGGTTAGGTTATATAATAAAATGGAACTCCTTTGTACGTGGGTGTACAATGGATATATACAATTTCTTATACAATAGGATTGATCACATAACTATTTCTACTCTTCCTTCCCAATCAATACACAAGGATCCAATTCGGTTACGTCACCTTATACAATGGCTTGTACAATAGAGCTCAATGTGATAATAAGAGTACAATATGCACAATGAGTGTACAATGATAAGGGTATTCAATAAATACAATATGTTAGTGAAACGCACATCACAATATGTATTTAGTGAATACAAAGGAGATAACATCGCAAAAGAAGATCCATATAGTACCAATCCGTGTTACCAACGTGTCAGCATCAAGTAAATTAATCTATGGCAAGAATAGACGTTCTAGCAAGTATGAAATGGTCAGAGAATGTACTCGCCTGATATCCTGAGTATCTAAAGAGAATATACTGTCCGAAGAGTGGTGTCTGTCTCCTATAGAACAGTACAAGTCACTATGAGTCTAAAATGATAATAAGATGTAATTCAATGCATTCTAAATGAATCTAGGTCAATCTAAGTCAAACCTAAGTCATACTAGGTCATACTGGATCATACTAGATCATACTAGGTCACTAGGAGCCAATCCAAGTCAAACTAGGTCAAACGGGGTCAAAGGTTAACTTACAGTTGACTTTTGGTCAAAAAGTCAACTCTGGTCAACTCTGGTCAATACTAAGTCAACCATGTGTCAACCCTAGGTCAAACAGGTCTAATGTTGACCAACTGTTGTCTTTCAGTCAACTGGTCAACTCTGGTTTGGTTTCGGTCAAATCTAATCGCTTAAAGGCTAAGTTTGACTCTCGGTTGACTTTTGGTCAAAAAGGTCAACCGACGTCAAAACTAGTCTAGGAGCACTACATTTGATCATTACCAACCAAGGGAACCAAGTTCTAACTATATCTTAGACTCTAAACTCAAATACCCTATTTTTAGGTAAAACTTACATTACCCTACCAAGATAAATACCAATACCTTGCACATACCACACTAACTTAGGAATACTAGCCTAGGTTTCCTAGGATAGCTAGATACTATCCTATACTAACATTACCTACCAAGAAATCCTAGTATCTAGGTCATCTAGATCATCTTATGACACATGTTAATTTCTAACCATTACCTTACCCTACACCCTATTCACATCTACTAAACACTCACATACCCAAACTCATCACTCACTCACTCACTATGGTTCACAATAGGCTCTTACCTATAGGTTCACATATAGGCTAACACTCATGCTCACACCTATAGGCTATTAGCTAACTTATAGGCTCACACACTCACACACATTAGGCTTATAAACACACACACACACATAGGTTCATATAGGACACATATTAGGCTGATTTGGAGGGGGTTTAGGGACTAAAATTTGGGACACTTGGAGACTGAATATAGAGAGGTTTAAGGGGCTTGAATAGGCTGTGCATAGGATAGTTTTGATGGACTGATATGGGCTGAACAAGGGCAGCAATGGACTGGTTTTGTGACAGCCATGTGGGACTGGTAAAAGGCTGGAATTTGACAAGTTTGGACTGCTGCTATGGGCATGCTAATGACAGGTTTGGGACAGCTACATGGGGGCTATTTTTTATGTGTTTGGGGCTATCAATGGGCATCAAATAGGACTGAAATATAGGTGCTAATAGACTGAAAATCTGGACAGCCATGGTGTAACACCCAGTTTCTAAAATGAGGGTAATTTTGAAATTTTGTAATTATAATTATTAATTAATGATACTTATTTCATATTAGATTTTTTAGTGATTTTTAATTAATTTTAAACTATTTAAATTTATGACTTATAATTTTGGTGTTGTGCTAGTAATTAGTAGATACTGTCTACCCTAGAGCCTAGCCATGTGATTAGGGTATTTTTGACATTTTTAGGGTTATTTAGATTTATTATAATTTATTAGAATTTATGGGAATTTTTAGGATTTATTTTGGATTTATTTGGACTAGTTTGATTTTGGACTAGTTTTGACTCATGTAGACCAAACTAGGAACTAACCATAGTTAGTTGGGCTTGGTTAGGTCAAGTGGACCCTAGTCTAACCTAGTGTGACTCAAGTAAGTGGTTAGTGATTCATTAGAACTTGAATTAGGAATTTAGGAATCAAGTTATTTGTTAAATGGCTTGTGATTACAAAAGTCATTTTGTGACTAAACTAGATAGGACTAGCCAAACCTAGCTCAACCCTAACCCAAAGCCAAGTGGCCAGCCACCCTAGCTGAACCTAGGGATTCCCCCATTATAAATATTCTCCTAGATTTTAGAGCTAGCCTCTTTTTAGGTTTCTTCAAAGTTCTAAGGAAAGAGGTGAGTCCCATCTTCCTAAAATCCTCAAAAATCTATTTCAAATCCTTTTTCCTTCAAACTAATTCCATTAGGACCTAAATTTCTTCCTCTTGCTGCTGGAATTAATTTGGATGCAGGAAGAAACAATTTGTGGGACTTGGAGGCTTGAGGAGTTCATTGCTTTTGGGAACTTTTTTATTGGAAGTTCACAAAGAGGTATCTCCTTCATTTCTCCATGAAAATTTATGTAGTCTTCACCAATAGGAAGCCCTAAGAGTCCCCCTAATGCCTGGATAAGTTTTGTGTCCTGTGTCAGTGGTTTCGTGTCCGTTCTGGACACGTATCAGTCTTGTGTCATAGGTGTTCGACCAAATGCCTCTGAGAGTTCGACTGTGCTATTTTTAAATTTGGTTTGAATAGGATTGTAGATCCTTGTGTGCTCATTAATTTTGTGAAGACACCATGGTCATTTTGTGCCGTGTCGGGTGCAAATCAAGCTGGACACTGCTGTGAGCAATTGGCTCGGGACTGTTCTGTCCCCTGCTACCCGAGCATGATTGCTCACTGGACACGACACTTTAGCACATGATTTTTACTGGACATGTTGGGGCAGTGACTGTCATGACACTCCCCAACTGGCATGACCTATGGTGTCGTGTCGGACACGCACGGTTGTGGACACTGGTTTTGCCTGTGTTGGTTCAGCATGCTTTTGGGCTCTGATACGCGTGTCTAACTTGGACACGTGGACACGAGGACCCAGGACAGTTGGACCTAGACCTAGCCTAAGTGTAGCGGTACCCAGGTGCATGAGCACGAGGCCCACCTCGTGTTGTGTCGTGTGCACGACACGCGTGCACGCGTGCACGAGGATTGGCTCTCTGAGTTTTCTTGAAATTAGTGTTCTGATTGTTTTAATCTTTTAAATGTTTTTAAATGATGTTTAATTGGTTAACTAGTATCTAAACCTTATGTTTAATCTCAGATATGTTAGGATTGTTAGGTTGTACGAGTTGTGGGCTCGAAATGGTATGGGACTGTGGAATTCCTGATACTTTGATGCAACATTAGTTTTCTTCTAACTGATAATCCATTTCATCCTTTAATTCATTGTTTTCCCACTGTCAAATGAATCCCACAAATTGTTAGCCTATGAATAGATGTTTTACTTGTTGGAATATGTGTTGGAACCATGTAAATAGGATTTAACTTGAGTTAGGGGCCCTCATGTATAACTAATACTGTTAAAACATTATTTCCTGTTAACCCTTTCCCTCCAGATCCTAATTTGAATTTAGTTGATGATTCTAACCTAGGTAATAGTGTTAATGGTTGAGCTCTTACTTTTGAACATGTTCCCTATGTGTATTCTTGCTATGGTTACAGTTTTGGGTTGAATTGATGAGTAAAAAATTGTTTGCATGGGTTAAAATTATAGGGTAAGAGATGACTGCCATTTCTTTCTTTTATTTAACTTGCTGTCCCAAATTGGTGAACCTGGAGAGACTCATTGATCTACTGTAAACTGGGAATGATTCCAGTTTGTATAACCTGAGAATGCCATGATAGGTTAGCTGTTATGTTCAGGTATTAAACCTGAGTTGTTTGGACTGAAACTAGGATTTCAGTTTTCATAAACTGTTTTGATGCATGAGCAATCTCCTTTCCTTTCCTTTTTGCAGTCCATTGTTTGAGTTTACACACACATTCTTAATTACTGCTGTACACTGTTTATTTCCTGCCCTCTTCTTCATTTACTTAATTTTCCTGCACACATTTTTTCCTTGTTTTAGGTTCCTGCACACCCTTCCACTGTCACATTTGCATACCTACACACATATTTTCCTGTATTAACTGTCCCTATGCCCCTCACTCACACATCACTCACTGACACACACACACATGAGTTTAAATCAGTACACACACACATTGATTTCCTTTTACTGTCATCACTGAAACTTGATTTTAAGTTTTCCTGAGATCTTATTTCCTGCACACAGAAACAAACACACACACATACTGAAAATGAAATAGGATTTTCCTGAGAATCCTTTGTGAACAAAAACTGAGATTGAAATGTTATGCAAATTGAGTTTAGCAATAGATAAAACTGGGATTCATTGTGTATAAAACTGAGGTTGTAATTGATATGTTATGAAAACTGGAATAGGTTGATTCTGAAATAATACTACATGCTAATTCCTATGCAAACTGAGATTCATGTGTTGATGTATAAAACTGAGAAGCATCATTGTCCCTTGGGATTCCTGAGAACCATTATTGCACACACACTCATAGCCTTCATACTCACACACACATGATTAACACATATGTACACACACCATCTCACTTCCTGCCACACCCTATCCTATTAAGCCCTGTCATCTACACATATTTAATGTACACACACATTCCTATCAATCTCTCTCACACACACACATGGATGATAATCTCAACACTGTCATTTGGTTTCCTGGAACCAAGTCACACACACACCCAAACCCACATGGCTATGTACACATTGTTCCCTCACACTCTCATGCCATATACACATACACACAAGTATCTAATTCACATTGCCATGCCACTAATTCCTATTGACACACACTCTAGTATAGACACCCACCTTGCCATGATATGCCCTTTCCCTCTCTC
Organism: Iris pallida; assembly: GCA_029216955.1. Taxonomy (NCBI): domain Eukaryota; kingdom Viridiplantae; phylum Streptophyta; class Magnoliopsida; order Asparagales; family Iridaceae; genus Iris; species Iris pallida. The sequence goes on from JANAVB010010791.1 coordinate 7,462,068, forward strand.
CTTGTGGATACAATATATATATATTCTATTTATGTTTTGAGCCCATATATATATATATATATATATATATATATATATATATATATATATATATATATATATATATATATATATATGAGATGGTTCCTAATGAATAGAAATTATAACCAAATGTAATGTAATATAATGAATATAGATATGTATATATGTGGGTTCAAGGATATATAGCCTTGTGTTGGTTTCTCTTTCATATACACATCCATGTTCACACACACACACATAGCTTACATGTTAGTTCCTTCCTCTTTTTATATAGATATAATATTGAATATGCATGAATAGGATGTGCCTTGACATGTGCTTGTGTTTGGCTTGTATAGCCTTGTGATTGGTGTGTGATTGCTAGACTAGGTTTGGTTAGGCCTAGTGAGACTTGTTAGACTTGTTTGGGCTAGGACTTGACCTAGTTGACCTAGTTTGACTAGTCTAGTTGACTAGAGTTGACCAAGAGTTGACTTTGGCCTAGATTGACCTAGAATCATGTAGAATGCATAGTAGGACTTCATTATATCATTTTAGACTTGTTGTGACTTGTGCTGTTCTGATTAGGAGCCAGACACCTCTCCTCGGACAGTACATTTCATCCGGACACTCAAATACGAGGCGAGTACATTCTCTGATTATTTCATATCCTGTTTAGAATTATTTTCCTGCTTTAAATTACTTTAATTGATACTGTCACGTTGGTCACACGAATTGGTACTATATGGATCTTTTTATGAGATGTTATCCCCCTCAGGAGCATCGGTTACAGCATGTTTTGTGTATTTCATAAATCATCACGTATCTCTATGCTTCCTCTGATTCATGAACCGCCTGTGACACATGTACTCTCATGTTCACAGAGCCCCCATGAATCACCTTCATGTACCACTCATTTTATGAGCCATATAAAGTTTCACGAACCTTAACATAACTTGAACGGATCCTTGTGTATTGATTGGGGTTGGGGGAGTAGAAATAGACATGTGAATATTATCCAAGTAGTTGTAGTCATGAACCACTCCCTTAGCTGTAGTCATGAACCTCCTATGCCATTCACATGTTTATATTTTACTCTGACTCACTAGTCACTTTTAGCTCTCTACTTATAGTAGATATTTCTATTACAGTTTTCTCTCTCTGTCTACATACCGCATTTCTTTAGTATCTATATCTTACTTTACTGCATGATTATATTTTCTAACCTGCTATGAACTATTGCGATGTACTGTACTCGTTCCTGTCCTGACTGGACCTGTTAAAAATATTACAGAGGACGAGGAGGAGGCCTGGGAGGATACCTTCTTCGGATGGCTCTAGCTGAGGACTTCACCCCACTGCCTAGACTAGTTTAGTTAGGCCTTATCTTATTTTCATGTTGTCTGGAGACTGTTTAGCTAGATTTTACTTCTGTTCAGAGATATTGAGTTGTATATATTCTTTCTTATTCAGTAGCTGAGATTTGTACTCTGGATATTTGCTGGGATTTTATCCTAGACTTTTCTATATTCAGTATTTTCTTGAGTTCTATATCATATCATGTTTTCTTCCTCCTTAGTTGTGATTGAGTTCATTTACTGCTTATTATTATATTGCTAGATGTATGTTGACCTAGGACAGCGTTCTACCGCCGACACTGCGGCGTAGGCTGGGCGTTGTTACGTTCTCGTACCCTCACAGTGGGTGCGGGTCGTGACACGTTTTTAGTGGTGGCCTATGCAGGTCGAGTTATGTAGTGGTACTCGAACTAGAGTAACACTACAGCCTGCAGTAGGATTAGGATACATATTTTGAAGGTACTCAATCACTGTTAGGATTCCTTGAAAGATTCCTGGGACGACCCTTGAGAATCTTATTAAACTTTAATTTGAATTATTTCCCTTGCTTTGTTGCTCTCACTCCTTGATTATTGAATTTGATTTTTGTTGGATCGTTGTTGATTTGATTTTCCTATCGAGATGAATTTTTATGGCCCGAGTTACGATATTTTTCTGATAACATATGACGACGGGAATACAGGGATGGTAAAACGTCTACTTGGTTATGGAACCTAGAGTTTATCGCAGCTATATTAGCTGGCGTGGCGGAAACATAGAGACCTGACTTCGGATGTACGTATCTTGGTTATGAGATTTGGAATTCCTCGCAGCTATACTAGTCGGCATAGCGAGAATTCCAGACGACATGATTATAGAGGTGCATGCCCCTGTTATGTACTCTACCGTTTATCGCAGCCTTGCTTACTAGCATGGCGAGGACTCTGAGTATCATAATTTTTGGACAGACGCATATGATTATCAGATTGTATCTTAGAAAGGTTCTTAAATATATCGTCTCTATCTTCATTCCAGTTACTATAAATTGTTTCTATCATTAAATAATTTAGGAGTAGAGATCTTCTTAGCTTTATAGAGTCTATGCATATGTAGTCCTTTCTTAGTATGATGATTTGATGACTTGTGATTAGGCCCTTGTCTTAGGAATGATAGTATAGCCTGGCTTAAAATAGTAATTCTTGTAGCTAGTTCTCCTTTGTTGATATTTACTAGTTTTTCAGCCTTGATGATTGATTTATATTTTATTTTCTTTCTCTTTCTTTCAGTATGGCACCCATGACCCGAGCCCGTCGCCTGAGAGCAGCTGTAGCTACTGAGAGTGTGCCTCCACCTCCTACTGTTCAGGAGATAGTTATCCCTCTATCTGATCATGGGGTGGTGGCACCTCCTGCCATTGAGGAGATGGTGGTAGCCTCGCCAGAGAGTCTTCCTTCATCTCCTGTCGTTCAGGAGAGAGCTGCGGATTTGCCTGAGACCGAGGGCCCTTCCCTACCCTCTGTACTCCATACTGTACCACCCGAGGGTTTGCTACTTGATGCAGCCCAGGTGTTCGCATTTTTCCAAGAAAGGATGATGGAGTCACAGAGAGTTCATGAGGAGGCCATGAGAGAGCAAATCCAGAGGTTGCTACGTCTGCGGGACTCTGTGCTTCTAGAAGGAGAGCCTAGCTCCAAGAGGGCGAGGAGCAGTACCCAGTCCTACCCAGAGTCTGAGGAGTACCCATTTATCCAGCCTATATCATCATACCCAGCCCAGTCTCCTGTCCAGCAGAGGCCAGCTGAGCCGGAGCCTATCTGTGCCTACTGCAAGAAGTCTGGACACAAGTGGAACGACTGTAGAAAGAGACTAGGATTGTGCCTAATCTGTGGTTCAGCTGCACACTAGATGCAGCACTGCCCTGCTATTCCTGCCCCAACCATGGCCCTGCTTCCAGGAGGGAGTTCTGGTTCTCAGACCTAGCTGGAGGTGAGTTGACCTAACCTTAGTTTTCCTTTTTGAGAATTTTGATGCATCCCTTGCTTGTATATTTTGATACCTTGTGATTGCCTAGTACTGTAGCATGGTTGGTATAACTAGAAGAGACCACAGACTGATATTGCATTGCCATGACCCCATAGGTTACACTTTTCAACTATATGATTAAGATAGATTCTGAGACTATGATTGTGGGGTGTTTGACCTAGAAGGACTGCTACCATCTTAATTTCGAGGACAAAATTTTTATAAGGTGGGTAGGATTGTAAAACCCAGTTTCTAAAATGAGGGTAATTTTAAAATTTTGTAATTATAATTATTAATTAATGATACTTATTTCATATTAGATTTTTTAGTGATTTTTAATTAATTTTAAACTATTTAAATTTATGACTTGTAATTTTGGTGTTGTGCTAGTGATTAGTAGATACTGCCTACCCTAGAGCCTAGCCATGTGATTAGGGTATTTTTGATATTTTTAGGGTTATTTGGATTTATTATAATTTATTAGAATTTATGGGAATTTTTAGGATTATTTTGGATTTATTTGGACTAGTTTGATTTTGGACTAGTTTTGACTCATGTAGACCAAACTAGGAACTAACCATAGTTAGTTGGGCTTGGTTAGGTCAAGTGAACCCTAGTCTAACCTAGTGTGACTCAAGTTAGTGGTTAGTGATTCATTAGAACTTGAATTAGGAATTTAAGAATCAAGTTATTTGTTAAATGGCTTGTGATTACACAAGTCATTTTGTGACTAAACTAGATAGGACTAGCCAAACCTAGCTCAACCCTAACCCAAAGCCAAGTGGCCAGCCACCCTAGCTGAACCTAGGGATTCCCCCATTATAAATATTCTCCTAGATTTTAGGACTAGCCTCTTTTTAGGTTTCTTCAAAGTTCTAAGGAAAGAGGTGAGTCCCATCTTCCTAAAATCCTCAAAAATCCATTTCAAATCCTTTTTCCTTCAAACCAATTCTATTAGGACCTAAATTTCTTCCTCTTGCTGCTGGAATTAATTTGGATGCAGGAAGAAACAATTTGTGGGACTTGGAGGCTTGAGGAGTTCATTGCTTTTGGGGACTTTTTCATTGGAAGTTCACAAAGAGGTATCTCCTTCATTTCTCCATGAAACTTCATGTAGTCTTCACCAATAGGAAGCCCTAAGAGTCCCCCTAATGCCTGGATAAGTTTCGTGTCCTGTGTCAGTGGTTTCGTGTCCGTTCTGGACACGTATTAGTCTTGTGTCATAGGTGTTCGACCAAATGCCTCTGAGAGTTCGACTGCTGTTTTTAAATTTGGTTTGAATAGGATTGTAGATCCTTGTGTGCTCATTAATTTTGTGAAGACACCATGGTCATTTTGTGTCCGTATCGGGTGCAAATCGAGCTGGACACTGCTGTGAGCAATTGGCTTGGGACTGTTCTGTCCCCTGCTACCCGAGCATGATTGCTCACTGGACACGACACTTTAGCACATGATTTTCACTGGACACGTTGGGGCAGTGACTGTCATGACACTCCCCAACTGGCATGACCTATGGTGTCGTGTCGGACACGTACGGTTGTGGACACTGGTTTTGCCTGTGTTGGTTCAGCGTACTTTTGGGCTCTGATACGCGTGTCTAACTTGGACACGTGGACACGAGGACCCAGGACAGTTGGCCTAGACCTAGCCTAAGTGTAGGGGTACCTAGGTGCATGAGCACGAGGCCCACCTCGTGCTGTGTCGTGTGCACGACACGCGTGCATGCGTGCACGCGTGCACGAGGATTGGCTCTCTGAGTTTTCCTGAAATTAGTGTTCTTATTGTTTTAATCTTTTAAATGTTTTTAAATGATGTTTAATTGGTTAACTAGTATCTAAACCTTATGTTTAATCTCAGATATGTTAGGATTGTTAGGTTGTATGAGTTGTGGGCTCGAAATGGGATGGGACTGTGGAATTCCTGATACTTTGATGCAACATTAGTTTTCTTCTAACTGATAATCCATTTCATCCTTTAATTCATTATTTTCCCACTGTCAAATGAATCCCACAAATTGTTAGCCTATGAATAGATGTTTTACTTGTTGGAATATGTGTTGGAACCATGTAAATAGGATTTAACTTGAGTTGGGGGCCCTCATGTATAACTGATACTGTTAAAACATTATTCCCTGTTAACCCTTTCCCTCCAGATCCTAATTTGAATTTAGTTGATGATTCTAACCTAGGTAATAGTGTTAATGGTTGAGCTCTTACTTTTGAACATGTTCCCTATGTGTATTCTTGCTATGGTTACAGTTTTGGGTTGAATTGATGAGTAGAAAATTGTTTGCATGGGTTAAAATTATAGGGTAAGAGATGACTGCCATTTCTTTCTTTTATTTAACTTGTTGTCCCAAATTGGTGAACCTGGAGAGACTCATTGATCTACTGTAAACTGGGAATGATTCCAGTTTGTATAACCTGAGAATGCCATGATAGGTTAGCTGTTATGTTCAGGTATTAAACCTGAGTTGTTTGGACTGAAACTGGGATTTCAGTTTTCATAAACTGTTTTGATGCATGGGCAATCTCCTTTCCTTTCCTTTTTGCAGTCCATTGTTTGAGTTTACACACACATTCTTAATTACTGCTGTACACTGTTTATTTCCTGCCCTCTTCTTCATTTACTTAAATTTCCTGCACACATTTCTTCCTTGTTTTAGGTTCCTGCACACCCTTCCATTGTCACATTTGCATACCTACACACATATTTTTCCTGCATTCACTGTCCCTATGCCCTTCACTTACACATCACTCACTGACACACACACACATGAGTTTAAATCAGTATACACACACATTGATTTCCTTTTACTGTCATCACTGATACTTGATTTTAAGTTTTCCTGAGATCTTATTTCCTGCACACAAAAACAAACACACACACACACTGAAAATGAAATGGGATTTTCCTGAGAATCCTTTGTGAACAAAAACTGAGATTGAAATGTTATGCAAACTGAGTTTAGCAATAGATAAAACTGGGATTCATTGTGTATAAAACTGAGGTTGTAATTGATATGTTATGAAAACTGGAATAGGTTGATTCTGAAATAATACTACATGCTAATTCCTATGCAAACTGAGATTCATGTGTTGATATATAAAACTGAGAAGCATCATTGTCCCTTGGGATTCCTGAGAACCATTATTGCACACACACTCATAGCCTTCATACTCACACACACATGATTAACACATATGTACACACACCATCTCACTTCCTGCCACACCCTATCCTATTAAGCCCTGTCATCTACACATATTTAATGTACACACACATTCCTATCAATCTCTCTCACACACACACATGGATGATAATCTCAACACTGTCATTTGGTTTCCTGGAACCAAGTCACACACACACCCAAACCCACATGGCTATGTACACATTGTTCCCTCACACTCTCATGCCATATACACATACACACAAGTATCTAATTCACATTGCCATGCCACTAATTCCTATTGACACACACTCTAGTATAGACACCCACCTTGCCATGATATGCCCTTTCCCTCTCTCCTTGTGGATACAATATATATATATTCTATTTATGTTTTGAGCCCATATATATATATATATATATATATATATATATATATATATATATATATATATATATATATATATATATATATATATATATATATATATATATATGAGATGGTTCCTAATGAATAGAAATTATAACCAAATGTAATGTAATGTAATGTAATGAATATAGATATGTATATATGTGGGTTCAAGGATATATAGCCTTGTGTTGGTTTCTCTTTCATATACACATCCATGTTCACACACACACATAGCTTACATGTTAGTTCCTTCCTCTTTTTATATAGATATAATGTTGAATATGCATGAATAGGATGTGCCTTGACATGTGCTTGTGTTTGGCTTGTATAGCCTTGTGATTGGTGTGTGATTGCTAGACTAGGTTTGGTTAGGCCTAGTGAGACTTGTTAGACTTGTTTGGGCTAGGACTTGACCTAGTTGACCTAGTTTGACTAGTCTAGTTGACTAGAGTTGACCAAGAGTTGACTTTGGCCTAAATTGACCTAGAATCATGTAGAATGCATAGTAGGACTTCATTATATCATTTTAGACTTGTTGTGACTTGTGCTGTTCTGATTAGGAGCCAGACACCTCTCCTCGGACAGTACATTTCATCCGGACACTCAGATACGAGGCGAGTACATTCTCTGCTCATTTCATATCCTGTTTAGAATTATTTTCCTGCTTTAAATTACTTTAATTGATACTGTCATGGATCTTTTCATGAGATGTTATCCCCCTCGGGAGCATCGGTTATAGCATGTTTTGTGCGTTTCACAAATCATCACGTATCTCTATGCTTCCTCTGATTCACGAACCGCCTGTGACACATGTACTCTCATGTTCACAGAGCCCCCATGAATCACCTTCACGTACCACTCATTTTATGAGCCATGTGAAGTTTTACGAACCTTAACATAACTTGAACGGATCCTTGTGTATTGATTGGGGTTGGGGGAGTAGAAATAGACATGTGAATATTATCCAAGTAGCTGTAGTCATGAACCACTCCCTTAGCTGTAGTCATGAACCTCCTATGCCATTCACATGTTTATATTTTACTCTGACTCACTAGTCACTTTTAGCTCTCTACTTATAGTAGATATTTCCATTACAGTTTTCTCTCTCTGTCTACATACCGCATTTCTTCAGTATCTATATCTTACTTTACTGTATGATTATATTTTCTAACCTGCTATGAACTGTTGAGATGTACTGTACTCGTTCCTGTCCTGACTGGACCTGTTGAAAATATTACAGAGGACGAGGAGGAGGCCTGGGAGGATACCTTCTTCGGATGGCTCTAGCTGAGGACTTCACCCCACTGCCTAGACTAGTTTAGTTAGGCCTTATCTTATTTTCATGTTGTCTGGAGACTGTTTAGCTAGATTTTACTTCTGTTCAGAGATGTTGAGTTGTATATATTCTTTCTTATTCAGTAGCTAAGATTTGTACTCTGGATATTTGCTGGGATTTTATCCTAGACTTTTCTATATTCAGTATTTCCTTGAGTTCTATATCATATCATGTTTTCTTCCTCCTTAGTTGTGATTGAGTTCATTTACTGCTTATTATTATATTGCTAGATGTATGTTGACCTAGGACAGCGTTCTACCGCCGACACTGCGGCGTAGACTGGGCGTTGTTACGTTCTCGTACCCTCACAGTGGGTGCGGATCGTGACATATGGGGGCTATTTTGGACAGAAATTTGGCTTTATTTAGGGACTGGTTTTAGGCTTACAATGGCTGTCAATGGGGATAGCCATATAGGCTGTTAAGGGGTGTTTTGGACTGTTTTTGGGGTTGGCTTATGGGGGCTATATGCTGTCCTAATGTGGACTAGTTTAATTGTGCCATTGGTGAGTACAAAGGGCTGAATTGTAGGGTGAAATGTGGACTAGATTGGTAGAGAAAATGGGACTGTTTTGGAATGGTTTTAGGGGCTGGTTTGTGGGGACTTGTAG
>JANAVB010010791.1:7475953-7519807 GCA_029216955.1 Iris pallida
CAACCCGAAAACCTTCAGAGATTTTTGCCTTCTGAGCCTGTGCACCTTCACCAACAAAATTATCTCCTAGATCATCGCCAATCATATGACTGGGCTCCTCTCCAAGATAATATCAGAAGAACAAAGTAGTTTTATCCAAGGCCAGAACATTCTAGACAATATCTTGTTGGCTCAAGAGATGATCACCTGTATGAAATTCCCGTCCAAAGGAGGGAATATTGTCATTAAGCTAGATATGGAGATGGCAAGCTAGATTGGCAATTCATGATCTGGGTGTTTAAGGCCTTCAATTTTTTGAAAACCTGGATTGACATAGTTTGGAGATCGATCAGCAACTCATGGTTCTCCTCCATTATCAACAGGCAAGCCAAAGGGTTTTTCAAATCTAGCCGAGGAGTTAGACAGGGAGACCCTTTATCGTCTACCATTTTTATTATCACGACAGAAGCGCTCAACAGAAACCTGAACAATATGGCGAATACCCCCTGTTTTTAACACTATCACACCGCTAGCGGCTGCCCGATCATAACCCACTTGGCCTATGCTAATGACATCCTCATATTCTCTTCCGAAGACATAGGAACAGTGGAGGTGGTTAAAGACACGATGCTGAGATATACTAGATGTTCTGGCAAGCGCATCAACCCTAACAAGCGTGTCATTTACGTCCATTATGCTGCTGACAGAAACCACAACTCTACTCTCACCAATATCACGTCTTTCGCGACTGCTTACCCCCCTTTACCTACCTCGGTTGCCCGCTGGTGTATGGCAGAACTAAAGCAGGGCTATTCGATGGTTTGGTTAGTAAAATCAGGAAGAAAATTGAGGGATGGCACAACACAATCTTATCGCCTAGGGGTAAGATGATATTGATCCAACACCTGCTGTCTTCTGTGCCGATTCACATTCTAGCTGCTTGCTCCCTCCAAGAAGGTTCTCAATTCCATTGAGAACCTTTTCGCCCACTTCTTCTTGGGATATTGCGAGGGCAAGGATAAGCATCATTGGGCTAGCTTGGATACCACGGCTAGACCCACAACAGAGGGCGGTCTCAATTTCAGCAGGCTATCGCAGGTGGTTGATGATTGCTCGATGAAGATGTGGTGGAAGCTTTGAGATGACAAATCCTTATGGACCCACTTTATGAGGGCTAGATACTTCAAGCACATCCACTCAACTGTAGCATCTACCAATAACAGATCTTCGACATCTTGGCGACGTATCCTGATAGGGAGACGACTCGCTGAACCCTTGATCGTCTAAAGTTGGGTGCGGGCGAATCTTCTGCTTCCAATAAAAGATGGGTAGGAGACGACTTTCTGATCCCCCAGACTGGCACCCTCAAAAACAGCAAAATCAGAGACATGTGGGACAGTTCTGGAGTGTGGAATTAGGAAAGGGCTTGGGATTGGATCGATGTAGCAGCTACTACTTTATTACCTGCCTCTGGATTAGCGGTCGACTCAGAACCAGACAAGCTAAGATGGTCTCTGACAGCCAACGGTGCATTCTCACTAGCTTTGACTAGGTGCATGGTCTGTAGTATTGGAGCGCCCTCCCCCTTCATCGGGTCCTTCTAGTAGTCATGTATCCCAAAAAATGGTCCTTCCTAGTTTGGAGAGCATTTCGAAAGAAACTTCCCTCCGATGACGCACTCGTTACCATTGGGATCAGCTTAGCTTCAACTTGCCACTGCTGCTCGGAGCGTCAGTCCAAAACCATAGACCACTTACTATCCATTGGTGACCTGGCTTCGAGGGTGTGGACCAAGTTCGTCGACAGTTTTCTTCAGGATCAGGTGGTTAGGGGCTTCAACGATCTCCTTACCTCATGGAGCAGAGCATCGCATGGCCATCAGATCGTTGCAACCGCCATCACGTAGATAATTTAGAAGAATCGAAATAAGTTCAGATATAAGGGGCATCAATTCATCGAACCTTAACTATCTGCGAGGTCGCCAGACAGGTGATCAAGGCTAGCAGAACCTGCAACCACGTTAGGGCGGGTTTTTGGAACCCCCTGTACAGCCGACTTATATCTTCTCAGTGATTTTGCGATGCGTGGGAGCTTGTCCCCAACGATTTCTTCTTTTGTTTTCCTCTGTCCCAGAGCATAATTGGTAAGGCTTCGACATTTTGTGCCTTTATTAATAATAGTGACGGTTCCATAAAAATAAAAAAAATAAAAAATTATATATATATATATATATATATATATATATATATATATATATATATATATATATAGAGAGAGAGAGAGAGAGCCAATGAGACCCTGGCCTAGTGGTAGTGGTGAGGCATGTGACCCGAGTGGTCAGGAGATCGATTTCCGGTAGGGAATATATATATAATTCGTTTTCTTTTTTTCGGTAGGGAATATATATATATATATATATATATATATATATATATATATATATATATATATATATATATATATATATAGGGAGAGAGAGCCAATGTCCTAGCCTAGTAGTAGTGGTGAGGCATGTGACCCAAGTGGTCAGGAGATCGATTTTCGGTGGGGACATTTGACACAATTACCATTTCCAAAATAATAATAATAACAATATAAACCAAATCTTAATTCACATATTTGAACTATTGTTCAGCTAATTTATATATATATATATATATATATATATATATATATATATATATATATATATATATATATATATATATATATGCCAATGGCACGGCAGTAAGACCATTGGCATGTTGGGGGGAGGGTCTCAGGATCGAGCCACAACGGGAGGCGGCTGGGTGGTGTTTGTCTGCGGTCCCCGTGCCAAAGTCGGCTAGGTGGTTGTGGTCCACGGGCTTTGGTTTTTTGTTAATATATATATATATATATATATATATATATATATATATATATATATATATAGATATATATATATATATGTTTATGTTTATTTATTTATTTATTTTGGAAACCTAGTGTTTGCCATTGATTATCAAAGAACAGAACAGTTTTATGGGAGGACTGAACTTTAATTCACAATTACAAACTCGCTCGTACAAAGAGAGCCTAGGAACAAAACCTAGAAAAAGCAATCTAAGTACAATTATTTAATTTGGATTCTAGGGGGTGACGGTAGAGGCTCGGGAAAGTGCTATCAAATCTTCCTTACTCCTTGGACGATCGAACGCAACCTCGGCTCTGGCGAAGAAATACTCTCTCTCTGTATGTCTCTGTGTGTGCAAAGGAATAATCTCATGCTATTTATAGGAGTTTGTGATGAGTGGGGTGTACAGCCACGTGACCACATCTTTGTAACTGCGCCTTGAGAAGTGGGCAGTTGGGGATTGGTTAAGATTAATTCTTATCTGTTTGTTGCAATAAATCTGGACTGTTATGTTGGTTGAACTAAATCTGAACTGCTATGATCTGTTGGTTGCAATAAATCTGAGTTGTTAGGACCTAGTCAACTTCTACCACGTGTCCCAACTACCACTAGGTTGCGAGCCGTATGAAGGACTGTTCCCCTGTCTGAGCCGCATGAGGATAACCTCATAACCGAGCCGCATGAGGGTGGCCTCATAACCGAGCCGCATGAGGGTAGCCTCACAACCGAGCCGCATGAGGGTGGCCTCACAACCGAGCCGCATGAGGGTGGCCTCACAACTGAGCCACATAAGGGTAGCCACACAACCGAGCCGCATGAGGGTGGCCTCACGACCGAGCCGCATGAGGGTCACTCAGGCGATCCGCATAAAGAACTTTCTTGGGATTTGTGAACTGTGCCAGCTACCACAAAGATTTTCTCGTCTTTTTATGAGCATGTCGTGTCTCTTCTTTATGTCAGAGCCATCATGTCAGAGCTGTCACTTCGTGTCAGAGCATTAATGACTGGCTGAACGGAGTAATTAAGGCCAGCTGTATGGGCCTAACTCGAACCGCATAAGGCCACGTGGCTTTTCTGAGCCGCATAAAACTATCTGAGCCGCATGAAGCTCTTTGAGCCGCATGAAGCTCTCAGGGATTTTTGAGCCGCATAAAACCCCCCAAATTCTGAGCCGCATGGAGTTTCTGGGCCGCATAAGAATTTATTATTATTTTCCATGCTTCTACACATGGTAAATTTTATTGATAGAAAAAAATATTTTACAAATGTTAACCATCTCCCGCAAGTTGTCCAATCCCTCGTATATCATTTTCTATATTGAGTATAATGCCTATGATGATTATTTGTTCTCCTTCGAATACCCTGCGATTTCGCTTCCTCCATATGTGCTAGACTACGACGGCGAGTCTAGCACACGCCTCCAAAAACCAGGTAGCTCCCCGTCTTCTATTATCCTATATCTTTTGGTTGATCCCTTCTATTCCTTCATCTATGCTTATTTGAATTCCCAGCTTGGATGTTTGGGCTTGCCATATAGCTGTCGATATAGTGCATGCGAAGAATAGGTGCTCGGCATTTTCTTCTTCTTGTTGAAAGAGCGGGCACGCGCTATCGGCGGTCAGTTAGTCTCCTTAGTAGGAATTTATACATAAAGAACTATATTTTGCTTGGAGCCCACGAATTCCATATGTTGTCTGCATTTGCCCGTAGCTGTTGGGAGTTTGAAATTTGTTGTGAGCAGCTCTGGAGTTGAACCCAGTCTCATTTGAATCCGTTTATACCCAAGCATCACGCCCATAAGAGTGGTCGACTATGCACTGACTTATTTCTATATGGGTAACATTCCCCCATCTGTGAACTGCAGGTTGCAGCCGCCCCTCTAGCATGATTCGACTCACTCGCTCCCCTTTACAGGCTTCCCGCTCCATGTGGGGGCCTATGATATGGAGCAAACTTCTATGTTCGATCCATGGGTCAAGCCATAAGTCCGTGCTTCTGCCATCGACAATGATACTGGACATATGAGGAATCAAATCCCTTCTATGCCGTAAGATGTGCTTAAAAGTAACCGATTTGTTATTGTTCGATCTATACTCCCAAAAATTAGAGCCCCGTAGATATTTATTCGTCATCCACTTCGTCCATATAGACTCGCCTTGGATATATCGCCAGGCTATTTTTACTCCTGCAACTCTGAGCATAAGGGTCAGCGACCGGAGTCCAACCCCTCCTTCTTTCGGTTGGCATAGCTTGTCCCAAGATATAACATGCAGTCTTCCTCGCCATATGAAGTCGGCGCACTGTCTCTCGACGCGTCGGATCGTATCCATTGCAAGTAAGATAGCTTGTAGCCAAAATTTCATAATGGATAGTAGCACTGTTCTGACCAATTCTATTTTCCTGCCAAACGACAGACATTGAGCTTGTCATCACTCTATATGCTTCTGTACATACTCTAAGTATCCGACAGTCTTCCTTCCGAGTATAGTTGACCATTAGTAGAATTCCTAAGTATTTTACCGGTAGTTCAGCTCAGCTAACCCCCAATGCCTTCGCTCGCTCCTCCTTATTAGGACATGAGGCGTTGAAATATATATGACTCTTGTCCCTGTTGAGCTTCAACCCTGACAGATTGCCAAATGTCTCCATTACATCCAAAACCGCGGATACCTTTCAGCGAGGGAACCATAAAGACTAATAAGTCGTATATATATATCAAGTAGCTTATTTGTGGTTGTATATGTCTGTATAGTGGTTGTACCAGATTCCAAGCTTCGACCGTGTCTAATAAACACGTGAAATATTCTATTACCAAGGTGAATAGATAAGGGAAGAGTGGGTCCTCCTGGCGAAGCCCTCTGCTACTGCGGAAGAATCTACTAGGTTGTCCCTCGATGAGTATGGAGAACGTTGCAGTAGTGATACATTCTCGAACCCTGTCCACCCACTCATCCATGAATTTCATTTTCGTCATTATTACACAGATAAAGTCTATGTTCACTGTATCGTAAGCTTTGCGTAGATCCAATTTTATACAAGCCTTTTTTTCCTCCTGGCTTGTTGAACTCTCTGACGAACTCATGAGCAAGCAAGGAATTCTTCTATATCGACCGTCCTTTTATAAAGGCTGCCTGGTTTTTGGATATTAACTCGGTCATTAGCATTTCCATCCTACGGCACATGACCCCTGTGATGATTTTGTATATGTAGTTGCAGCAGGTAATGAGCCAAAAATACGATAGGTCTGTCGCTCCTTCCTTTTTAGGCACCAACATAATGAACGTATGATTTAGTTCTCTAAGCAGACGTCCTCGCACAAGGAATTCGCTCACTACCTCAAGTACTTGGTCTTTCACCTCATCCCAATGCAGTTTATAGAATTTGCTCTCGAACCCAACATGGCCTGGTGCTTTGTCGGGGTCCCCACTCTTAATAATACTTTCAATTTGCTCCATTCGTATTGGGGCAAGTAGATGTTCATTACCCAGTTGTGTGACCACTTTCTTGCATACAAGGTTAGAAAATTCAGTAGTATAAGAAGATTGGTTATACAAGTCGGTGTAGTAGCTGATCGCTGTTGTCCGTACATTAGTGCATGTGGGTATAACATTGCCCTAGTCGTCTATCAGCTGGTGGATGCGACTGTAATTTTTTCTTGTATGGATGACATCGTAGAAGAATAGAGTAGTCTTGTCGCCGTCTTTGAGCTACACGCATTTGGCGCGTTGAGCGGAGGCCACTTCTTCAGCTAATTGAAGCTTGCCAACTGCATCTACTAAGGTCCGCTCCCTCCTGGCCAAGTCGTTGTTGAGCAGATCTCCTTATAACTCCATTTGGACGCTTTGAAGCTTTTGGCGCTTCAGATGGAGCTCGCTACTAGGTCGGCTTCATGCCCATGTCTTCATTTCCTCTTTGACTTTTTTTAGCTTGTGCACAAAGTGAAATTGTGCAGTTCCAATGACCCGTTCTTGCAGCCCATTTATGATTGCCTCCCTATAACTGGTTATTAAATGCTACCCATTGTTGAAGCAAAAGAGGAAAGTTTTGTACCCGCCTAATTTAGTTAGTTTGATGCACAGCGGAGAGTAGTCGCTGGTGCCTGCTGGTAGCCCATGACGGATACGTATGAGAATTTTGCAAACCATAGATTGTTCCCAATAGCCCTATTGTCATGCCCAGATCCAGAATACTAGAGAGCGGGGGTAGACACAGCCAGCTACGTATATAGAAGTGTAAATCACCTCGATATATGGTCACGACTATCTAGATGTATGAGGGTTTATCTACAAGCTATCAGTCATTTTTGGTCAAGAACAAGCCTAGTGTCTCAATCTTAAGCAAGCAATAATAGTTACAAGATGTTAGACCATCAGATACTCAATAGTAAGGCATCCCAAACATTTTATGTACAGATAATCATAAAGCTAGTCGTACAAAATGCGAGGACTAGCAAGAGTTTCAGTCATACATGATCAACCCTAGGATTTGTCAATCATGTTATAGCCCTTAGGCAGACAAGAAACATAAATATTCAACATGAGCTAACAGTTTCTCGACGGCTAAACGCATCAAAAGAATAATTTTACACTAGAGCGGGAGAGCAAAATAAAAGCCACTCGTTACCAGGGTTATGTCTAGTATTCACCATCTGGATGGAAGGCTGGAAGATCCTCGGGTACTACTCCGAAATTTGGCCATACAAAACCAGCTGGGTCAAACCCCAGAAAGAGCAAGTGCCACAAGGGAGGCTTCACTTAAGAACTAAAACCAGCATATTAGCATATAAGGACATAAATGAAACAACAAATGACATGAGTTAGAGAAAACAAGATGATAAACGATAAAATAACTAAAGGACTATTCCGGTATCCAAGTTACAACCCGTAAACCAAACAAGGACCGGAGTTGTAACCCTTCACCTAAACAGAACTTAGTCTCTAACCAATTATCGATAAAGTAAAGCATAAACAAGCATGTCCTGAGATAGCCATGTACTGGAATAGGCAAGACTAGACAAGATAGGACTCCATCTAACATTCACGGCCAAGCAAAGAGTAGGGCTTGATACTTTAACTAACTAGGGTTATCACAAGCCTAGTTACTAGCAAGATGCAATGAGATGTTCCGGCAGTCACAAGCCCTGCAGCTATCCAGGTTATCTAGGCAAGATTCATGTAAGAGTTATCAAGAATTATTAGGTGACTTAGAGTGTAATACATGACAGTATGCATATTACTTGTTTCAATAAGTGCCCCATATGACAGTGGGTTGGAAATGTGCCCTACTCGAAGGCAGTCTACAAGTCCATTCAAGGCACCCAGATAACCGGATCGCCTGTAATTGGAAATATCTCTCTATATGAGCTACTTTGATCAATCTAGTAATTAACCTAGTCAGATTCAGCATGAATCCCTGACCGTGGTAATCAGGAATCCATGTCCTAGACATGATGCAAGAAGAGACATGTAGCTTTTATATGCACGACCAAGAGAATCAACCACGGTGTCAATACAAGAGTTACTTAGAAAATCTAGGTAGCTGTCGCATCAGCGTTCAAGATTATCATGTCATGTTAGGTTACTTATCATGTCAAGGGTGCGTCACAACGGACCACTATCAAGAATTATCATGTCAAGTTACTGGTTAAGAGTGCACCACGATGGGTCACTATCAAGAGTTATCATATAAAGTCACATCGTCATGTCGTGTTTATGTTAGTGCACCACGACGGGACCACTATCAAGAATTATTATAGAGTGTACGTACCACACCAAGAATGTGTTTAGAGCTCAGAGTACATGTGCAACATGAAAAATAATATTATAGGACTTAGTCAAGTAAAGGGTACAAACAAAGTCACGATTCACACTAAGGACCATGGGGTGTCATAAAGAGCATGCACCCAAAAATGAATGTACTGAGAGTGGTATGCGCCCAAGGCTATGCGCCTAAGGGCATGCGCCCACATGAGTGAGGTAGGGTGCATGGTCTATGCGCCCACATATATAATTGAGGCAAGGGGTATCGTGGAGAGACAATGGTTTGGGGAAGGCATGCACCCGGAGCTATGCGCCCAGGGCTATGCGCCTACAGGCATACGCCGGCATACATGCGCCCAAAGGGTGGAGTCAGGGTATCTTGGTGGAAGTTAAGAGACTCACTCGATGACAAGTGTGCGCATGACAGGGTCTATGCGCCCAAGGAAGGAGATACGGTGCACTTATGCGCATACAAAACTATACACCCAAGCCAGGGAGGGCCTTGGGGCTATGCACCCACAAGAGGGAGTAAGGGAGACTTGGGCACATACACATGGCTATGCTCCCAAGGAAGCGTGCAGTGGGCGCATAGCAAATCTATGCACCCCAGCACTGTGCTTCTTCCCCAACCCGAGAGTACAAGTTCATTGAACCCATGAACTTCTAAAGATCATAAATCAGTCAAACAAATCGAAAGTTGGGTTTTCAAAGGTCTAACTTGATTAAAATTGAATTCTCTACAACATGGAACAATCAAAACTTGAAATTAATGAAGTTTGAGAGATCAAAACCCAAGAAAATCAAATTTTGCATAAACTTAGATCTACAAAAACTAATCCTTCAAAACCAAAAATACCAAGTACTAAATAGCCTTAGAATCATGTAGGAAAGATAATGGAACAACAAAAATGGAGTTCCTCCATGAAGCAAGCTAGCACTTGCCTTTGGAGGGGGAGAGGTTTTAATGGAGAAGAAGAAGAAGAGTTAATAGGAAATAAATAAAGGAGAGAGAGTGGAGTTGACTTATATAGTAATCCTCACCATCTCAAACCAAACTAAAACCAAACCAAAATAAACCAAGCAAGCTAAACCAAGTCAAATTGAACCAAACCAAAGCAAATAAACCAAGTTAAGATTAAACCAAGACTAGGCTAAGCAAGACAAGTCTAACTACTGTCCACCTGATAAATGTCAGAAATCCATATACGTATACTGAAAATACATATAACGGGAAATGGGAGTGACAACTCTACCCACCTTAAAAGAATTCCGTCCTTAAAATTTAATCAAGAGGCTAGAGATGTCGGGACAAGCTATACTAAAGCACAAGCCATCTATGACTAGCAACCAATCAAGCAATCTTTCATGCAAGCAAGGAATTAAAAGGCATAAGGCATAAGGAAGACACTCTGCTGGAAGCCTCTCTTCCGGTTTTGCATCTGAGCTTGGATCTGGGCATACTGCTGGAGTCTCTGCTGCTGGAAGGCTTGTGCCTGAGGCAGAAACAGCCTCGTAGACTGGTACTGCTGTTGCTGCTGTACTTGTGCTGGGGCTGGTCCCCTAACCGATGGACTAGTTAGGTTCGATGAGGATGAACTGGCTCTATTCGAATAAGATCCTATCATGTGGTCCGGTTCCCCATAAAACAAGCACAATCCATGTGCTCTGCGACATTCTGATGCTACATGCCCTGGCTTCCCACAATGAGAGCAGCCTATTGCTGAAGACTGCTTCTACTTCTGTAGCTGAGGGTACGTCCGTGTTGAATGTTGAACCGACGTAACTAAATTTTCCCTTCGGGAACTTCAATCGACAAAGCCCTAACTACCGGGACTGGTGCTGAGGACAGACTCATCTGCCCATGAGATCTCTTCCTGCTTCTGGTTCGGTCTATGATCCTCTGCGAAGTATACTCGTGCTTCCTAGATGCCCTCAAGACAGCATCAAAAGTCTGATGCTCGAACTGCACCACCGCTAGAATAATATCTAGGTGGAGTCCCTGTTGGAACTGCCGCGTTCGATCCAACTCGGTTGCCACCAAGGTGGGAGCAAAACGACTAAGTCTAAAAAACTCGATCGCATATCCATCGACCGTTCTTCTCATCTGTTTTAAATTGGTGAATCTCGTCTGCAGATCATGTCGAGCCACTGTATCAAAGTACTTGATCTGAAACTTGTCACTGAATGTCCCCCATGGGACAGGCATCGCTAATTCTACTGCCAACATCGCCCACCAGGTGTGGGCTAAGTCCAATAACTGTAGGCGTACTACAGCCACCTTCTCTTTCTCTGGAGTCTTGGCTGCTCCCAAGATAATCTTGATGTCCTGGAGCCAGGTATCAGCTGCAATTACGTCATCGTTGTCGTCAAAGAAGGGAGGGTTCAGGCGCTTGAAATTGTTAGCTGCATTGTTTCCTTGGTAACCAACTC
Source organism: Iris pallida (assembly GCA_029216955.1). Lineage (NCBI taxonomy): Eukaryota > Viridiplantae > Streptophyta > Magnoliopsida > Asparagales > Iridaceae > Iris > Iris pallida. The sequence goes on from JANAVB010010791.1 coordinate 7,486,997, forward strand.
TGCCCCTGGCATCTTGTGCTGTCTGGTGCAGGACATCGCCCCGACGATCCTGTGATGCAAGCAATTCCCTGATAAGTCCAATCAAGTCCCTGTTGTCGGACTCTGCAGGCTGGACTGGCTGAACTGGGGGCTCTGGGTCATCAGAGTGCATGACTCAGGATGTTGCTCCCGAGTGTTGGGCTTGATCTTCTTGTTGCTGCTGGGGTGCTAGTTGAGTTCCTCCCGGCTGATCGTTTGGACCAGGAACTATGCTACTGAAGAAATAATATGGGAAACAATAAAGAAGGACCAAGATAGATCGAGGATATAAGCATGTGATCAGGTCAAGATTTCAGAAAGATTAGGAGACACAAGTAGAGATCAAGGGCGAGTGCTGATTGAGACATTTATTCGGTAAAACCCCCACACATCTTGATTTACAAGACCATGCATGGGCCACCACTTAAACCGTGTCACGCCCCAGATCCAGAATACTGGAGGGCGGGGGCAGACACAGCCAGCTACGTATATAGAAGTATAAATCACCTCGATATACGGTCACGGCTGTCTAGATGTATGAGGATTTATCTACAAGCCATCAGTCTCTTATGGTCAAGAACAAGCCTAGTGTCTCAATATTAAGCAAGCAATAATTGTTATAAGATGTTAGACCATCAGATACTCAATAGTAAGGCATCCCATACATTTTATATACAAATGATCATGAAGCTAGTCGTACAAAATACGAGGAATAGCAAGAGTTTTAGTCATACATTATAAACCTTAGGATTTGTCAATCATGTTATAGCCCTTAGGCAGATAAGAAACATATGTATTCAATACGAGCTAACACTTGCTCGACAGCTAAATGTCTTAAAAGAATAATTTTACAATAGAGCGGGAGAGCAAAATAAAATCCACTCGTTCCCAGGGTTACGTCTAGTGTTCACCATCTGACTGGAAGGCTGGAAGATCCTCGGGTGCTACTCCGAAATCTGGCCATACAAAACCAGCTGGGTCAGACCCCAGAAAGAGCAAGTACCACAAGAAAGGCTTTACTTAAGAACTAAAACCAACATATTAGCACATAAGGACATAAATGAAATAACAAAAGACATGAGTTAGAGAAAACAGGGTGATAAACGATAAGATAACTAAAAGACTATTCCGGTAACCAAGTTACAACCCGTAAACCAAACAAGGACTGGGGTTATAACCCTTCACCTGAACAGAACTTAGTATCTAACCAATTATCTATAAAGTAAAGCATAAACAAGCATGTCCTGAGATAGCCATGTACTGGAATAGGCAAGACTAGACAAGATTGGACTCCATCCAACATTCACGGCCAAGCAAAGAGTACGGCTTGATACTTTAACTAACTAGGGTTATGACAAGCCTAGTTACTAGCAAGATGCAATGAGATGTTCCGGCAGTCACAAGCCCTGCAGCTATCCAGGTTATCTAGGCAAGATTCATGTAAGAGTTATCAAAAATTATTAGGTGACTTAGAGTGTAACACATCATAGTGTGCATATTACTTGTTTTAAGAAGTGTCCCACATGACAGTGGTTTGGAAATGTGCCATACTCGACGGCAGGCTACAAGTCCATTCAAGGCACCCAGATAACGAGATCGCCTGTAACTGGAAACATCTCTCTATATGAGCTACTTTGATCAATCTAGTAATTAACCTAGTCAGATTCAGCATGAATCCCTGACCGTGGTAATCAGGAATCCATGTCCTAGATATGATACAAGACGAGACATGTAGCTTATATATGCACAACCAAGAGAATCAACCACAGTGTCAATACAAGAGTTACTTAGCAAATCCAGGTAGCTGTCGCATCAGCGTTGAAGATTATCATGTCATGTTAGGTTACTTATCATGTCAAGAGAGCGTCACAATAGACCACTATCAAGAATTATTATGTCAAGTTACTGGTCAAGAGTGTACCACGACGGGTCACTATCAAGAGTTATCATGTAAAGTCACATCAACATGTTGTGTTTATGTAAGTTCACCACGACGGGACCACTATCAAGAATTATTAGAGAGTGTACTTACCATACCAAGATTGTGTTTAGAGCTCAGAGTACATATGCAACATGGAAAATAACATTATAGGACTTAGTCAAGCAAAGGGTACAAACAAAGTCACGATTTACACTAAGGACCATGGGGTGTCATGAAGAGCATGCACCCAAAAATAAATGTGCTGAGAGTGGCATGCGCCCAAGGCTATGCGCCTAGGGTCATGCGCCCACATGCATGCGCCCACATGCATGTGCCCACATGAGTGAGGTAGGGTGCATGGTCTATGCGCCCACATACATGAGTGAGGCAGGGGGTATTATGGAGAGACAATAGTTTTGGGAATGCATGCGCCTCAAGCTATGCGCCCAGGGCTATGCGCCTGCTTGCATGTGCCCAAAGGGTGGAGTCAGGGTGTCTTGGAGGAAGTTAAGGGACTCACTCGATGACAAGTGTGCGCATGATAGGGTTTATGCGCCCAAGAAAGGAAACATGGTGCACTTGTGCGCATACAAAACTATGCGCCCAAAACAGGGAGGGCCTTGGGGCCATGCGCCCACAAGAGGGAGTAAAAGAGACTTAGACACATACACATGGCTATGCTCCCATGGAAGCATGCAGTGGGCGCATAACAAATCTATGTGCCCCAGCACTGTGCTTCTTCCCCAACACGAGAGCACAAATTCATTCAACCCGTGAACTTCTCAAGATCATAAATCACTCAAAACAAATCGAAATCTGGGTTTTCAAAGGTCTAACTTGAGTAAAATTGAATTATCTACAACATGGAACAATCAAAACTTGAAAATAATGAAGTTTGAGAGATCAAAACCAAAGAAAATCAAATTTTGCATAAACTTAGATCTACAAAAAACTAATCCTTCAAAACCAAAAATGCCAAGTACTAAATAGCCTTAGAATCATGTAGGAAAGATAATAGAACAACAAAAATGGAGTTCCTCCATGAAGCAAGCTATAACTTGCCTTTGGAGGGTGAGAGGTTTTAATGGAGAAGAAGATGAAGAGTTAATGTGAAATAAATAAAGGAGAGAGAGTGGAGTTGACATATATAGTAAGCCTCACCATCTCAAACCAATCCAAAACCAAACCAAAATAAACCAAGCAAGCTAAACCAAGTCATATTGAACCAAACTAAATCAAATAAACCAAGTCAAGATTAAACCAACCAGGCTAAGGAAGATAAGTCTAACTACGGTCCACCTGATAAATGTCAAAAATCCGTATACGTATATTGAAGATACATATAACGGGAAACGGGAGTGACACTTATCAAGTTGGCATATGACCCATCTGCTAGTAGCCTTCTTGTTCTAGGTCCAGACCTGCCCATCCCGATCTAGCGGTTTCAGACCAGTACGAAGAAGACAACTTCAGAAGTCATTCAGAACAGTGTCCAACACCACCCTCCCTCCTATCTTCTCGTTCTGGTGTAGTATAGTGTTGAAGTCTCCCATGATGAGTAGCGACAGCTAGTGGATTGAGGCTGCCATGTGACTTGCTTGAGCAATTTCACTCCAGAGGTTGTCTCTTTTTCTCCAGTCGCTGTGATCGTACGCGGCGCCCAAAATGAATTTCAAGCCCCCGTGATGAGAGAATGACACCGCTATGAATTATTCCATAACAGTCAGCACCTGCCTTCCCAGTGGTTGGTATCCCACAAGAGCCACATCTAAGTCATATTGCATTCATCCAGATTGTTTGTTTGCTCCCAATGATTGGGTATTCTAGCGTTAAGAACTCTCTTCGACTTTATTTTAGTCTCTAGTAGCGCGGTTATTGTGTCACTCTCCGTTCCCGGAATGCGTATTTTTATACGTATACCGCTTGCCCGAATTTATTTAGTATCTGTCATGCATTTATTTTATATTTAATTCTTTTAATTTCATGCTAATTATTTTTTGTATTTTATTTTCTGCTTTTTCTTAGCTCTTGGTTCATTTCGGTTCATGGTAAACCAACTTGGTTCGGTTTGGTTCAACATGGAAAGGAATGGATGGCTTGGATTTGGTGGAGAGAATGAATGGTGGAGATCCACTTGACCTTGATATAAAACTTCTTCTTTCATTCTCTCTCTTCATTCATTCGCATTTACTCCTCCACCAAACCCTAACCCACCTGTGAGAGGCAAGTACATCTTGCACACCATGAGGGATTTCATACATCTCTATTTATTTTTAGTCTATGTTGTTCATCTTCTCATCCTCTACAAGTTTAGGTCTTGAAGTTCTTGATTTCCATGGATGGTTGGGTGTAGATCTAAGTTTCAAGTTTTGGTTTTCATATGGATTTTATGGTTTTGATCTATCAAACTTTGTTGTTTTCAAAAATAAGTGGTTCCATGTTGTAGAGAATTTAATTCTGCTAAAGTTTGGCTTTTGAAAAGTTAGATTCCGATTTATTTTGAGGAAGTTATGGCCAAAACAATTTTGGTCAAACTTTTATGTTCATCTGCAGCATGGCCATATGTCGCAGTAGAGCCGCATAGATGTCGCGGTTGGGCCGCATGAGGCCGCATGTCGCAGTATAGCCGCATAGATGTCGCAAATGAGCCGCATGAGGCATATGTCGCAGTAGAGCCGCATAGATGTCGCGGTTGGGCCGCATGAGGCCGCATGTCGCAGTAGAGCCGCATAGATGTCGCGAATGAGCCGCATGAGGCACATGTCGTAGTAGAGCCGCATAGATGTCGCGGTTGGGCCGCATGAGGCCGCATGTCGCATTAGAGCCGCATAGATGTCGCGGTTGGGCCGCATGAGGCCGCATGTCGCAGTAGAGCCGCATAGATGTCGCGGTTGGGCCGCATGAGGCCGCATGTCGCAGTTGAGCCGCATAGATGTCGCGATTGGGCCGTATAGGCCGTATGTCGCAGTTGAGCCGCATGCATGTCGCAGAATAGGCCGCATATGCCTATTTTGGTTGTTTCTGACTGTTATATGTCCTATTTTGACTAAATTATGGCTAGAATTTCTTCTAACTCCCAACATGAAAGTTGTAGGTCTTTTTCTTGGCTTCAAGAATGTGTTACCAACTATTTTATGCTAGTTATAGACTCGACCATGCTTAATACTAATTTGACTTTTATGCCTTGTCACGAATTGACCCCGACTGTTACTTTGACTAATAATTGATCATGCGTTCCTAGTTGGAACTAAGAGACTGGCTAGTCGTCTTATTGAATTGAATGAATGAGACACGTTCATATTAATTATGAACTATTGTAATCGACTGGCTGATCCCGAATATTGACATACAGGCACATGCAGGCTTCAATTTATTTATTTTACAAAAGCAGCATGTGTACTTTATGGTCAAGGCATGATTACTCTGTGGTTAGTTTTGATTGTTACATTACGCTATATAAGACCTACAACCTAACTGCACTGGTATCGTAGTAGAGTTATGCATATCGTACCCCGTACGAAAGTACTCATTTGAATGACCATGACCCACGGCATGGGACTTCACTCAACGTAGAGACTATTAAGTTAAATAAAATAATGATTGCATGGAGAGAATGGATTCCCGAGTTCTTACATGGCAGCCCTCTTGGAACTAGTAGTGCCCGACAGGCTGGCTGGTCCCCACAGATACTACAAATCTGCCACACGGGCAGGGAGCGGTATCTGGTTATTATTATTTATTGTATATTGTATATTGATGACGGGCGTCCCGCTGGGACTCGTCTAATTCATGATTGGCGCAATTGATTGACTGGGTAAACTAGCATTGCTTGCACATAGCAAGAACTGAGGAATCTCTATTGTATAATTCCAGGATAACTTGGAACTCACAGTAGCAAGCCGTAGTAGTTGAATGGCCGTTTAAATTAACTTGTTTGTGTACTGTATGTCCTCTATTACCTAACTGAGATGATCAGAATGTCAGGACATGACGTGCCAACTTCTGTCCTTGTTTGGTTAGGAGGTTGGTTCGAAGTGTCGTGATACTATGTGAATCCCAGTAGAAAGCAGAGATCTATTTATCATATTTTCTCATTACTGGTTTTAATCCCTCATATCGTGCTTCCTTGCGGTACTTGCTGTTAGAGGTCTAACCTCTCTGGTTTTGCATGGCCAGATTTAGAGCCGGTCCCCGAGGATCCAGCTTACTTCTACCTCCACGATGGTCAACACTAGAGGGATGATCGCAGGAGGGCTCGAGTGGGTTTTCTTACTTTTCCGCTCGTTTTGTTAAATACTTTATACTTTGTCGTTTGGCACCGACATGTTAGTCGGATTGTCTTGTACCTACTTTTGCATAATTGTAACTAAGTCAGGATGCAGCTGATAACAATTGTGTATACTTACTACATCATCTGGCTGTGTTTTGTAAAGCCAGATATCAAGAACATTTTTACTGAGCGTTTGGGACGCCTTACTGCTTTATCTCACATGTTCTCTATTTTTGTTTCTTATTTGAATGATTGAGACAATAGATGTGAAATGACCATAGTGAGACTTTTATGTAGTATGCACCCCCTCGTCTTTTAGACAGCATTGATCGTATTATACGGTATTTATCTACCCGTAATACGTAGCTGGCTGAGTCATTCCCCCGCTCTCTAGTATTCTGGTTCTGGGGCGTGACAAGGTTTTAGTGGTGGCCCATGCAGGTCTGGTTTCAGACTTGTGGGGTATTTTAATTTATAGGATGTCTCAATCACACATATTTCCCCTTGATCTCATGATTCGTTACTTTCGACTCTAGCTTGACATTCTGGTATCCTTTGATTTCATTGATCTTTCCAGTCTGATCGTTTGATTGTTCTCTTGTCCCTTTTCTTAGGGGTACCTCATCCGCATCTGTCAGGACTGGGCAACAACAACAAGGGCAACACGGACAACCTGACCATGTTGGTCAGCAACAAGGGCCGGTACTAACTCAAGAGACAATCCAAAAAGAAGCAATAGTGGAAGCAGCAGCTGGACCGCAGTATCTGGATGTTCCACCACCACCAACAGTTCCACCTACCCCTGTGGAAGTAGACACACCAACCCTTCTGGAGATCATGAGAGAAATAATGGCTACCCAATAACATCAGATGTTAGTCCAGCAGCGCATGCAAGCTCAGTTGCAAGAGCAGAATGTACTACTCAACCAAGGATTACAGACGGCATTGGAAAGAGGGGCGAGGCCAGATTCGGGAGCATCAACCAGATTTTGCAAGTACAACCCCCGCCGGTTCGAGGGCACGGAGGATGCCATCTCAGCAGATACATGGCTTAAGGATATTGAGGCTATTCTGATAGCAGCTAAGGTGCCGGCAGAAGAACGTGTGGATCAGGTGAAGTTGCTACTTCAGGATCTCGCACGTGATTGGTGGGAATCAGAAGAAGTAGGTATCAGACGTCCTGTTGCTTGGGACGATTTCACAGCAAGATTCAAGACGAAGTACTATAGAGTTGTGGCGCAGTTTGAGCTACAACAGAAGTTTATTAACCTCAAGCAGGCCGGCAAGACGGTAGATGCTTATGCAGCGGAGTTCTGCAGATTGAGTAGGTTCGTCCCAGAGATGGTAGCAACGGAAAGCCAGAGGGCTATGAGGTTCCAGCAAGGGTTTCATCTAGAGCTCTTGCAATTGATAGAAGGGCACAACTACCAGACTTTTGATGAAGTATTGACGGCAACCCGAAGGCATGAGATCACCATTCAGAGGATCACGGCAAGGACTGGAGGTCAGAAGAGATCTCACTGTCAGATTAAAGGAGGAGGGGGAGCAGCGCCCCGAACAACAGTACCGTCTCCTGGCATTCGTATCCACGATGTGGCGATGCGAGGGCCAGCACCACCCAGGCAGCAGCAGCAACAGAAGAAGAATCAGCAATCCCCAGTAGGCTGCACTTATTGTGGGAAGGTAAGGCACACTAGAGATGTGTGTCGGGCATTGAACGTACTGTGTTTGATATGTGAAAATCCAGATCATCGGGTTACCACATGTCCCATGAATTCGAGGTCAGGAGGACCAGTGCAGCAGTTTCCTGCTCTGCCAGCACCAGGGACAGGACAGTATCGAGGACCAGCGGTAGCAGTGAGACCGTTGGCACAACGTCCGTTAATCCCACAGGCTTAGATGTTTCGGCAGCAGGGACCACCGATGCAGCAGCACCAGCATAGACCACCCCAGCATCATCAAGGAAGGGGCCAACAGCAGCACCAGGCTAGGCCGCAGCATGGGAACCAGCAAGGAGGCCGAGGGCAGGCATTCACTCTGCCCTTGGAAGAGACATTAGCATCGGAAGATGTTGTGGCAGGTAACATTCTCGTCGCCTCATATCCTGCAGTAGCATTGTTTGATTCGGAAGCATCACATTCATTTATATCTGCACAATTTACGACACGGCTAGGAATGGAGTTCGAGGCATTGCTAGGGAGGTTGAATATACTCACTGGTAATGGGCTCGTAGGAGTTAGTAGAGTTATTCTAGCGTGTAGCGTTGTAGTTTGCGGGCATTCCTTACCCGCCCGGTTGATAGAATTTCCTGTTGGAAATTTCGACGTTATCTTAGGCATGGACTGGCTGAAAGACAGTCATACGACAATAGATTATCGTAGAGGGAGTGTATCTTTTGATATTCCAGGCATGAAGAGGTTCACCTTATTCAGATCAGTGGCAACTCAACAAGAGCAGGGAGTAGTGACAACAATGGAAGAAGTTCAAGTTCCGAAGGTAGTTGAAGAGTTTCTGGATGTATTTCCTGAAAAACTTCCAGGTCTACCACCGGTTAGGGATATTGAGTTCAGTATAGAATTGGCACCTGGAACTAAACCGATATCAGATCGAGTTTACAGAATGGCGGATTCAGAGCAGGCCAAGGTATGTCAGCACATAGAGGAACTAAAGTTGAAGAAGTTCATCCAAGCTAGCATATCGCCATAGGCAGCACCAGTGGTACTTGTAGGAAAGAAGGATGGATCATCCAGATTGTGCATTAATTACAGGAAGCTTAATACGACAACAGTAAAGAACAAGTATCCACTACCAAGGATCGACGACTTATTTGATCAGTTGAGCAGGGCTAGTGTTTTCTCTAAGATAGATCTTCGTTCAGGGTACCATCAGGTGAGGGTTCGGAAGGAGGATATTCCCAAGACAGCATTCAGGTCAAAGTATGGGCATTATGAATTCTTGGTAATGCCGTTTGGTTTGACCAATGCTCCAGCAATATTCATGGATTTGATGAACCGCATCTTTATGCCGTACTTAGATCAGTTTATCGTGGTGTTTCTCGACGACATTCTTGTATACTCTACTAGTGAAGAGGAGCATGAAGACCACCTCAGAAAAGTGTTACAGGTTTTGAGAGAGAACCAGTTGTATGCTACGCTCAGTAAGTGTGAGTTCTGGACGGATCATATTTTATTTTTGGGTCATATCATATCAGGAGCTGGAGTAGCAGTAGATCCCAAGAAGGTAGAAGCAGTAGAGAGCTGGCCAGTACCCAAGATCGTAGCTGATGTACGAAGTTTCTTGGGATTGGCAGGATATTACAGGAGATTCGTATCGGATTTTGCAAGACTTTCAGCACCCATGACCCGCTTGACACGGAAGGATGTACCATTCGTCTGGTCGGCAGAGTGCCAGGCATCATTTGACATCTGAAGCAGAAGTTGATATCAGCGCCTATTCTTACATTGCCAGTTGGACCCGGAGGTTTTACTGTATATTGTGATGCGTCAGGTAAAGGACTTGGATGTGTCCTCATGCCGCATGGGAAGGTGATAGCGTATGCATCTAGGCAGCTTCGGGACCACGAGAAGAATTACCCAACTCATGACTTGGAGTTGGCGGCAGTAGTATTTGCTTTGAAGCTATGGAGGCATTACTTATATGGTGATCGAGTGGATATGAACACGGACCATAAAAGTCTGAAGTACATCTTTACTCAAAAGGAGCTGAACATGAGGCAGAGAAGATGGTTAGAGCTGATCAAGGATTACGACATGGAGCTTCAGTATCATCCAGGCAAGGCTAATGTGGTAGCAGACGCTCTCAGCAGAAGAGGCGGCGCATTTATGTTGACAACCCAGAAGCACATCTTAGAAGACCTTCAGGAGATGGGTATCGAAGTTATATTTCCTAGTGATGTAGGAATTCTGGCGAGTCTACGAGTTCAATCCGACTTGGTAGACAGGATCAAGGCAGCTCAGGCGCAGGACCCAAGGATTTAGAAGCTTAGGACAGAATGTGAGTCAGGACTCAGAAATGAGTTAAAAATTCATAAAGATGGTACCCTTAGGTTTGGATCACGCCTATATGTGCCTAGTGGAGATATCAGACAGGAGGTTATGACAGAAGCTCACAGTTCCCAGTATTCTGTATATCCTGGAGGGACCAAGATGTACCAAGATATCAAGCAGCACTTCTGGTAGAACGGGATGAAGAGGGAGATAGCTAGATTCGTTTTCCGTTGCTTGGTATTTCAGCAAGTGAAGACAGAACAGTAGAGGCCAGCTGGGTTATTGCAACCGCTTCCTATCCCGGAATGGAAGTGGGAACACATCACAATGGACTTTGTGACCGGTTTACCGAGATCACCAAGTGGTAAAGATGCTATTTGGGTGATAGTGGACCGACTTACAAAGGTAGCACACTTTCTTTCTTTCAGAGTAGGGCAATCTACAGAAAAGTTTATAGAGTTGTATATGCAACAGATAGTCAGACAGCATAGAGTCCCTATCAGTATTGTGTCCGACAGAGATACCCGTTTTACATCACATTTCTGGAAGAGCTTACATCATAGTCTGGGCACCAAGTTAAAATTTAGCACAGCTTACCATCCACAGACGGACGGGCAATCAGAAAGAACAATTCAGACTTTGGAGGATATGTTGCGAGCTTGTACCCTAGATTTTGGAGGATCTTGGGAGAGCCACCTGCACTTAGTTGAGTTTTCATACAACAACTGTTATCAAGCCAGTATCCAGATGGCGCCATTCGAAGCTCTATATGGTAAGAAGTGTAGATCGCCACTAGCATGGGATGATATCGGGGAGAGGAAGATGTTAGGCCCGAAATTGATTGTTCAGACGGTTGAAGTGGTTAAAGGAATTAGAGAGCGACTTCAAGTTGCACAGGATCGGCATCGTTATTGGGCGGACCAGCATCGTAGGCCGCTAGAGTTTTCTGTTGGGGACCACGTGTTCTTGCGAATCTCACCTACCCGTGGGGTCATTAGATTTGGCGTTTGCGGGAAGTTGAGTCCGCGATACGTAGGACCATTCGTTATCCTTGATAGGGTAGGCGATGTTGCTTATCGTTTATCCCTTCCACCTTCATTACGAGAGGTGCATGACGTGTTTCATGTATCTCAATTGCGAAGGTATGTATCGAACCCCAGCCATATCCTTGATCATTCTGAGTTGGTTGTTGGTACCAACTTGTCTTACGAGGAGCAGCCGGTGTCCATTTTGGACCGGAGAGAGAAGATACTCAAGAGGCGAACAATTAGCCTTGTCCGGGTTGCTTGGGGTCATCACTCATTAGGAGAGTCAACGTGGGAACGTGAGGATGATATCCGATCACGGTATCCACATCTGTTTGACTCACAAGGTATATTTCTTCCCGTGTACCTTGATTGCCTTAACCCCTTATGCTTGTCACCTCATAGATAGAACTACTTGATATCGTAGATTGTTAATATAGATATGTTATCTGCTAGTTAACATTGAAGAATGATTGCTTGCTCAAGTTTCTTGTACCTAGATCAGCTCGGTTTTTCCTATCCTGCTTGGATTTGAAATTCCGAGGACGAAATTTATCTAAGGTGGGTAGAGATGTCACTCCCCGTTCCCGGAATGCGTATTTTTATACGTATACCGCTTGCCCGAATTTATTTAGTATCTGTCATGCATTTATTTTATATTTAATTCTTTTAATTTCATGCTAATTATTTTTTTATATTTTATTTTCTGCTTTTTCTTGGCTCTTGGTTCATTTCGGTTCATGGTAAACCAACTTGGTTCGGTTTGGTTCAACATGGAAAGGAATGGATGGCTTGGATTTGGTGGAGAGAATGAATGGTGGAGATCCACTTGACCTTGATATAAAACTTCTTCTTTCATTCTCTCTCTTCATTCATTCACATTTACTCCTCCACCAAACCCTAACCCACCTGTGAGAGGCAAGTACATCTTACACACCACGAGGGATTTCATGCATCCCCATTTATTTTTAGTCTATGTTGTTCATCTTCTCATCCTCTACAAGTTTAGGTCTTGAAGTTCTTGATTTCCATGGATGGTTGGGTGTAGATCTAAGTTTCAAGTTTTGGTTTTCATATAGATTTTATGGTTTTGATCTATCAAACTTTGTTTTTTTCAAAAATAAGTGGTTCTATGTTGTAGATAATTTAATTCTGCTAAAGTTTGGCTTTTGAAAAGTTAGATTTCGATTTATTTTGAGGAAGTTATGGCCAAAACAATTTTGGTCAAACTTCTATGTTCATCTGCAGCAAGGCCACATGTCGCAGTAGAGCCGCATAGATGTTGCGGTTGGGCCGCATGAGGCCGCATGTCGCAGTAGAGCCGCATAGATGTCGCGAATGAGCCGTATGAGGCACATGTCGCAGTAGAGCCGCATAGATGTCGCGGTTGGGCCGCATGAGGCCGCATGTCGCAGTAGAGCCGCATAGATGTCGCGAATGAGCCGCATGAGGCACATGTCGTAGTAGAGCCGCATAGATGTCACGGTTGGGCCGCATGAGGCCGCATGTCGCAGTAGAGCCGCATAGATGTCGCGGTTGGGCCGCATGAGGCCGCATGTCGCAGTAGAGCCGCATAGATGTCGCGATTGGGCCGCATGAGACCGCATGTCGCAGTTGAGCCGCATAGATGTCGCGGTTGGGCCGCATAGGCCGCATGTCACAGTTGAGCCGCATGCATGTCGCAGAATAGGCCGCATATGCCTATTTTGGTTGTTTCTGACTGTTATATGTCCTATTTTGACTGAATTATGGCTAGAATTTCTTCTAACTCCCAACATGAAAGTTGTAGATCTTTTTCTTGGCTTCAAGAATGTGTTACCAACTATTTTATGCTAGTTATAGACTCGACCATGCTTAATACTAATTTGACTTTTATGTCTTGTCACGAATTGACCCCGACTGTTACTTTGACTAATAATTGATCATGCATTCCTAGTTGGAACTAAGAGACTAGCTAGTCGTCTTATTGAATTGAATGAATGAGACACGTTCATATTAATTATGAACTATTGTAATCGACTGGCTGATCCCGAATATTGACATACAGGCACATGCATGCTTCAATTTATTTATTTTACAAAAGCAGCATGTGTACTTTATGGTCAAGGCATGATTACTCTGTGGTTAGTTTTGATTGTTGCATTACGCTATGTAAGACCTGCAACCTAACCGCACTGGTATCGTTGTAGAGTTGTGCATATCGTATCCCGTACGAAAGTACTCATTTGAATGACCATGACCCACGGCATGGGACTTCACTCAACGTAGAGACTATTAAGTTAAATAAAATAATGATTGCATGGAGAGAATGGATTCTCGAGTTCTTACATGGCAGCCCTCTTGGGACTAGTAGTGCCCGACAGGCCGGCTGGTCCCCACAGATACTACAAATCTGCCACACGGGCAGGGAGCGGTATCTGGTTATTATTATTTATTGTATATTGTATATTGATGACGGGCGTCCCGCTGGGACTCGTCTAATTCATGATTGGCACAATTGATTGACTGGATAAACTAGCCTTGCTTACACATAGCAAGAACTGAGGAATCTCTATTGCATAATTCCAGGATAACTTGGAACTCACAGTAGCAAGCCGTAGTAGTTGAATGGCCGTTTAAATTAACTTGTTTGTGTACTGTATGTCCTCTGTTACCTAACTGAGATGATCAGAATGTCAGGACATGACGTGCCAACTTCTGTCCTTGTTTGGTTGGGAGGTTGGTTCGAAGTGTCGTGATACTATGTGAATCCCAGTAGAAAGCAGAGATCTATTTATCATATTTTCTCATTACTGGTTTTAATCCCTCATATCGTGCTTCCTTGCGGTACTTACTGTTAGAGGTCTAACCTCTCTGGTTTTGCATGGCCAGATTTAGAGCCGGTCCCCGAGGATCCAGCTTACTTCTACCTCCACGATGGTCAACACTAGAGGGATGATCGTAGGAGGGCTCGAGTGGGTTTTCTTACTTTCCCGCTCGTTTTGTTAAATACTTTATACTTTGTCGTTTGGCACCGACATGTTAGTCGGATTGTCTTGTACCTACTTTTGCATAATTGTAACTAAGTCAGGCTGCAGCTGATAACAATTGTGTATACTTACTACATCATCTGGCTGTATTTTGTAAAGCCAGATATCAAGAACATTTTGACTGAGCGTTTGGGACGCCTTACTGCTTTATCTCACATGTTCTCTATTTTTGTTTCTTATTTGAATGATTGAGATAATAGATGTGAAATGACCAAAGTGAGACTTTCATGTAGTATGCACCCCCTCGTCTTTTAGACAGCATTGATCGTATTATACGGTATTCATCTACCCGTAATACGTAGCTGGCTGAGTCATTCCCCCGCTCTCCAGTATTCTGGTTCTGGGGCGTGACATATTGTACATTATTCTTCTTTCAAATGTTTACATACCTTCCTCTATCTCCCGATCGAACAGCCTCTTCGAATATTACAGGCTATGATAGACATTTTTAATCCTGACGGGGGGAGGGGGGATGCCCAGCACTCCTCTATCGCCAACGTCTTGGGCAGGCAGCTATGATTCCTCTGTCTGAACATTGGATGGTATCTGGCTAGACTGATGTAGTTCTCTTGCCAAGATGTGTTGTCTGTACGCTGGTTTGTCAACCACCAAGCATCTCTCTATTTGCGGTGTCCTCAGGGTTGTCCTGGCCAGTGTTAGATAGAGGCCTGCTAGTAGGCCAAGCTTCTTATGATGTCGCTCTAGCCTGCCTCTTCCTACTCGAGGCGAGCCCATTATTTGACTTCCCCTTAGCCTTTGATCCCATGTCTTCCTTCACTGCTCTCCTTTTGGCTATTATTGCACTTTACGCCTGGAAAACAACAAGCCCTCTCTCTTACCTCTTGGTCATTCTGGCTCGTGGGGAGTTTTTGTTGTACATCATCCTCCATCCGTGCCTCTCTGTTTGTCTCTCCATTGGCCGTGTTAGTCCCTCTTCCTAGTGGGGGCGAAATAGCTACCGTTGTTGGAGATATCACCAATTCAAGCCCTGTGCTCCCTTCTTTCCCATTTTTTCCTATATCCTTCATCATCTCATTGTTGTCATCATGTTGATTAGACTCCAATGTACCTCTGTCGGGTTGGTCGATGTTCTCCTCTTGGTTGCCTGTCTCGTTTGTTCGTCTATCGTCCAAATGGCAGTTACGAGCCATATAACCAAAGAATTTATAATTTTGGCAACTTGGTGGGACCTACTCGTAATCTACTGCTTGGGAGAGGAATTCTCCTATCGAGATTTCATATGCTACTTCACGTGGCAGGGGGGCTCCCGCTACAATCTTTACAAAGACTCTAGCATATTGGAGTCTCGCACGCGTCTGTGTCGCCTCATCCGCTTTGATCAGCCGCCCGATATGACTTGCTAGTTTTATGATCATCATTTTATTCCAGAATCGGATAGGCAAACCTGGTAAACAAATCCAAACTAGTATCGTATGGAATACATCTCGTTCGCATTTATGGTTTGGCTATCAGGCCTTGAGGATTATGAGTCTACCATCGAACATCCACGGGCCTCTTTGGAGGATTCGTTCTACTTCTTGTAGCCCGAACTTCATGAAGAATAATTCGTCCTCCCTTGCAAAGAACTCCATACTTCCCTTTGTCCTCCATACTCTAGTTGCGAATGCTCGGATCTGTCAGTAAAAAGGGCGGTCTCCTGACACATAGAGGATCAATGTGTTTTTCCAGAGAACAATGGTTTCTTCTATCTCTTCCGTAGTGAAGATCACTCATTTTTTGCCGTTGACTTGCTTAGGCTCCACGTACTATATCGCTTCCTCCGTTCACCTATTCATCGTGCTACAGATTTTAGGCCAGGACTTCCCCCCGAGGGTTAGGTTGTGTGTCCTCTCTGCTTCTCCTCCTTGTGTCCCTCAATTAGTTGGGATCTCCAAGGTACTCTTCCCTCTTCTAACCTCCTCTCGGGTCCGACCACAATCTTGTAGGAGGCTTATGTTTGCTGCAATCGTCCTTGTTCCTGGTCGTCTTCATCCGTTCCGACCTTCCCCTGGCCATCGGGGAGGCGGAGGTCTGTTCCCCGTCGGATCTCTCACGCTTCCTGCCTGCCTTTGTATGGAGCATCGTCGTCACCGAACTGTCGACCATCCTCCTCTTTTCTCTTGTGGTGGACCACCCTCGACCAGTACCTGGGACATCACAGGCCTTCCTCCATTATCAGCGGCGCCTGGATCCCAAGGAGCTTCATCGCCGCTGAGCCCTAACCCTAATTCGCCTGGATCCATTTATATATATATATATATATATATATATATATATATGCCAATGGCCCCTAGCCTAGTGGTAGTGGTGAGGCATATGGCCTGAGTGGTCAGGAGTTCGAATCCCAGTGGGAGCGATTCCGGAAACTAAATACCCTTTCTTATATATATATATATATATATATATATATATATATATATATATATATATATACTAGTGGATAACCCGGGCCATAATGAAACAGACACAAACTCGGCCTTCTCGACGTAGGCGTGCAAGCACCAGGCTAGCGCCAGGGAGTTCCGGACGAAGACGCGGCCAACGAACCCGGCCTTCTCGACGTAAGCGTGCAGACAATGGGCCAGCGCCAGGGACCCGAGCCCGGCGGAGGCGGACACGGAAAAGGCTAAGGTGGCGGCGATCGGGGCGGCGTAGGGCCTCATGTTGGCAAAGACGCGCAGGGCCGTCGCGGGGCGTCCGAGGGCGGCGGGGCCCGAGACGGATGCGGTCCAGGAGACGACGTCCCTGTACGGCATTTCGTCGAACACCCGCAGGGCATGGTCGGCAGAGTCACGTCGGGAGTAGGCGGTTAGCTGGACGGTCTGCACAAAGGGGTCAGGCCAAAATCCGAGGAGAAGGGCGTGTGCGTGGAGCGACTCGGTGGCGACGGAGGCGGTGGTGGTGTTGAGCAAGGAAGAGAAGGTGTGGGAGTCGGGAGGGATGCGACGATGGAGCATTTGGGAGTAGATGGAGAGTGGGTCGACGAAGATGGCGATGGCGATATTGAAGGAGAAGGGGTTGGGGTTGGTAATGGCAGAGAAGAGGGAGGCGGCGAAGGAAGGGTCGGCGGCACGGTGGAGGAGGCTGCTTGCGACGAAGCGGTTGCGGAAGAGGCCGACGACGACGGCGTGTACGAGGATGGAGCAGAGGCGACGGTGTTGACACAAAATCACAGTCAACCAAATATTGATAGAATTGACTACATGATACTTGTGATAATTCAATACGACACATGAAGACTACATCCAGTACAAGTCAGACGACAGCTCGGATTTGTAATGCAAGATATTTTTTTGTGTCTGTATTTTACAATTTTATTGAGTCTAGACTTATGTAAACTGAGCTGTGCTGAGCATCTGAGACTTAACCTATACCCATACCCAAAATCCAATAGCTTCACACATATCCAAATAAGCCAATTGGACCAAGGACCCATTCTGTGCTCTGGAGACAGAGTTCGGGCCGAACTCTGCCTCCACACAGAGTTCGGGCCGAACTCTGTCTCCTAAAAATTAGCATCCTAATTTTTAGGGTTGGCTAGTTGGAAGTTGTCCAACGGCCAATTTTTTGAAAATTCTAACTAGAATTCCGGTCGAATTCTGCCTACCTGGTATCCTATAAATAGGCCATGAATTCTCTCATTTTCAATCACCCAATCTTCTCTTCTCTTCTCTCTAAAGCTCTATACAAGCCATACCCTTCTTCATCTACTAGCCACAAGCTCCCTAAGCCTCAAGTGCTCAGTACTTTTCAGTTAGGAGTTTGTGCAAGAGTTCAAGAACTCGCTTGGAAAATTCCAAGCATCGCCACTGCGATCTTTATAAGAAGTTGACGTGCTCTTCTAAAGAAAAGGCACGGGGTGTAACTACTATTTCACAAATAGTGGATTTAATCCTGAGCTAGAGTTCTCAGGCCTGGACTAGTCCTCCACGAGGGAAACTAGGTTAAAAATCGGCTGTCTTTGCGTATGCTTTTTTGCTCCTTATTTATTTCCGCATTTACTCTGATTACTTTCAGCTTGTGAATGAGTTTAATTTTAATTGGCTATTATCGTTATAAACTCTATTCACCCCCTCTAGAGTTGACATCTGTTCTTCAATTGGTACCAGAGCTCTGTTCTCTCAACAAGGACTAACATCCTAGAGCTGATCCATGGCAACCACACAATCCATGATTTCCAATCACGGTGAAGGACAGTCCACTCATAGGCCCTTCCTATTTGATGGAACTAACTACACCTATTAGAAAACAAGGATGAGCTTTTATCTCAAGTCATTAGACTTCGACCTGTGGACCATCGTCACTGATGGTTACAAAAAGCCCGCCAGGATAGTTGTCAATGGTGATCTCGTTGAGAAACCACATGACAAATATTCTAACGAGGAGAAAAAACAAGCAAGTCTAGACGCGAGAGCTATTAATGATTTATTTTGTGCTATAGACAGGAATGAGTTTAACAGGGTCTCAACATGCACCACCTCTCACGAAGTATGGAGACTTCTAGAAGTGACGCATGAAGGAACCACCCAAGTCAAGGAATTGAAGATAAGTCGTCTCACTCATGAATATGAGGCTTTCAAGATGAAGCCAAATGAGACGATCACGCAAATGTTCACAAGATTTCTCGACATCATCAATCCCCTATCTTCGCTCTGCAAACAATATACAAATCACGAGAAGATTCGCAAGCTACTTAGGGGGCTACCAAAGATTTGGAACCCTAAGGTGACAGCCATCATAGAAGAAAATGATCTCACAACTATGTCCATGGAGACTTTGATGGGAAAGCTGATGACTCATGAGCTTGACCTCAAAGATTTCGAAGAGCCTGCTCCTAAGGCTAAGGAAATCGCCCTCAAAGCTCACTGACGAAGGGCTGACCCCAAAGAGACGGATGACGACAACTCGAAAGGTGATGATCAAGCTCTCCTTGTCCGCAACTTCAAGAAATTCCTTCGCTTCAACCGAAGAAAGAAGAAACCACAAGAAGATGACGAAGAAGAGCCAACATGCTACGGTTGCAAGAAGACTGGACACGTCCGAAAAGACTGTCCATTCTTAAAGAAGAGCAATCGTTATGAGAAACCACACAAGAAGGCCTCCTCAAAGAAATATGCCAACACAAGCATTTGGCATGAAAGTGAAGCTAGTGATTCCGAGGAAGAAAAGGACTCTCCTAAAGACACTACAAACGTGTGCCAAATGGCAACGTCCGACAAGGTATCAAATGAAACTCTTGATGATTTCACTTTTGATGAACTTGGCGATGCTTTCACCGATTTACTTGATGACCACAAGAAAGTCATTGGTAAATATAAACATGCCAAGGAAAAGATCAAAAGTCATGAAGTCGAAATTCAAAGACTCTCTTTATTGCTTGATAACAGTAGAGACACTTCACCCACGAAAGTCACAAATGAGGTGTCTAAGCTTAAATTAAGCCTACATGATGCCGAAGCTCGTATTGAACAACAAGCACAAGAAATCACAGCACTCAACACGGAGCTTGTTGAAGAAAAGAGTAGACACAAGATTTCTATTACTAAGATATATGGTTTGAATGCTAAGGTAAATGAACTACAGGCTATCTCTAAGAAATTAGAGATTAGATTGAAAAAATAGGTTGCTCAACCTCAAACCCAATCACATGAGACACACACAAAGCACAATACTTCTCATACTAGTCAAACACGACATACATCTGCAGCACGCAATCATGCTTTTATGTACACCAACTTTCATAAAGCACACAAACCACATGCACGTAGAAATAATTTTTACTCCAGTATGACACATAATCACCATGCTACACATAGATACAATCATCACTATGTTGCACATAAACAAAATCACCATCATACTGCTTACGGTTATAAATATCATCCTGCAGCCACATATAGTCATCATCATACTCCATATAGACATCATCACCATGCTACTCCATACCACTCTACATATAGACATCATCATCATGCTCCTAACATAAATAGGAATGCTATTTGTACTTATTGTGGATTACATGGACACATTTCACCACAATGTAGAGTTAGAAGATTAGTAGATAGAAACATATATGCATGGTTTTTGAAAACTAACTTTTCAGGACCCTCGAGAACTTGGGTACCAAAGGTCATATCTACTCTTGATGTAGGTGGACCTTTCCTCCTCAACTAAGAGTAAGTGGATTTTCGATAGTGGATGCTCGCGGCATATGACTGGAGACGTAAATCTTTTCGCATCACTATCGATGAAGAGAGAAGGATATGTATCCTTCGGCAACAACCTAAAAGGGTATATTATAGGTAATAGCATTATTGGTCATCCTTCCTCTCCCGTAATAAAGGATGTCTGCCTAGTGACCGAGTTAAAACATAACCTGCTCAGCATTAGTCATCTTACTGACCATGGATATGACATTAACTTTGGACAAGATAAATGCTTTAGTTATGATAGGTCAACAGGAGACATTGCTTTTGAAGGGATAAGAGAGGATAATATCTATATTTTCTATCTGTCTAGAGATATTAACAATGCAGGTAGATGCCTATATGCTCATAAGGATAAAAGATTACTGTGGCACCAGCGGCTTGGTCATGCCAACATGGATACTATATCCAGGCTATCGACTAAGAAGCTAGTTAGAGGCTTGCCCGACATCACATTCAAAAAGGACACTGTATGTGCCGAATGTGAATTGAATAAGGCAACCAAGTCTTCATTTCATTCCATAAACTCTGTAAGCACTACTAGACCCTTGTATTACTCCATATGGATTTATTTGGCCCTAGTAGAGTAGCCAGTCTTGGTAGAAAACTCTACGCTTTTGTTATAGTTGATGACTTTTCTAGATTTACATGGGTTTTCTTTCTTACAAATAAAATTGATGCTATTTCGATTTTCAAGATTTTTGTTAAGAAAGTTCAAAACATAAAAGGCTACATGATTACTCGAATCCAAAGTGATCATGGAGGCGAATTCGAAAATACTGATTTTAAAAAATTTTGTGACTCTAATGGTTTTGATCATGAGTTTTCTTGTCCAAGAACTCCTCAACAAAATGGTATTGTGGAGCGGAAGAATAGGACTCTTGGCGATATGGCTAGAGTCATCTCGAACAAGTTCTCACTTCCGAAATACTTTTGGGCTGAAGCTGTCAGTACAGCATGCCATATTTTAAATAGGGTGCTTATTCGTCCTATTACGAAGAAAACACCCTATGAGCTTTGGTTTGGAAGAACCCCAAATGTTTCTTATTTTAGAGTTTTTGGTTGTAGATTTTTTATCCTTAACACCAAAGACAACTTAGACAAATTTGATGCCAAAGCTGATTATGGTATTTTCCTTGGCTATGCTGCCAAAAGCAAGGGATATAGAGTGTTTAACAAATGCTCATTAATTGTGGAAGAGTCTACAAATGTGACTTTTGATGAAGATAACAGTGCAGCAGCTACTCTTGATGATGATGTTGAGCCATCAACTTCTACTCCAATGAATACCACCACCGAAACCAATTCTCTGGAGGGCTTGCCAAAAAAATTCTCTTTCAAACCGTCACATCCAGAAAATTTGGTAATAGGTGAGGTTTCACGTGGAATAACTACTAGATCATCATTAAGAGACTCTATTGCTAGCACTGCCTTTATTTCACAAATTGAGCCAAAAAATATTTTAGAAGCTTTTAATGATAAATTTTTGATTTCTGCCATGCAAGAGGAACTCAACCAATTTGAGAGGAGCAGGTATGGGAACTCATTCCTAGACCGGCAAATCACTCGATTATTGGTACTAAATGGGTTTTTAGAAACAAAGTAAATAAAAATGGTTCAGTTACACGCAACAAAGCTCATCTAGAAGCCCAAGGATACAACCAAGATGAAGGTATCGACTACGATGAGACGTATGCTCCTATTGCGAGATTGGAATCCATTTGAATGCTTTGTGCATTTGCTAATTTTCAAAATTTCAAATTATTTCAAATGGATGTTAAAAGTGCTTTCTTGAATGGATTTATTAAGGAGGAAGTTTATTTAAAACAACCCCCTGGTTTTGAAAATCACAAATTTCTCGACCATGTTTTCAAGCTGAAGAAAGCGCTATATGGCCTCAAACAAGCCCCTAGAGCTTGGTATGAACGGCTAAGCAATTTTTTGCTTGAAAAAGGTTTTTCAAAAGGGAAAATTGACACCACACTTTTCATAAAATCTTTCAAAGACACTATTCTCTTAGTACAAATATACGTAGATGATATTATATTTGGTTCTACTAATGAAACCCTCTGTCAAGATTTTGCCAAGTATATGCAGACCGAGTTTGAGATGAGCAAGATGGGGAGCTCAATTACTTTCTTGGACTGCAAGTCAAACAAATGTCAAATGGAACTTTCATCTGTCAGTCAAAGTATACAAAGGACATGCTGAATAAATTCGACCTTGACAACGTCAAACCAATCAGCACTCCAATGGCTACTACAACTAAACTAGAACCAGATGAAAGCGGCAAACCTGTGGATCAACGTAAGTATCGAGGTATGATAGACAGTCTACTTTATTTAACTGCTAGTCGCCCTGATATTATGTTTAGCGTTTGTCTGTGTGCTAGATATCAAGCAAATCCTAAAGAATCACACATGACTGCTGTTAAGCGTATCTTTCGATACCTTAAGGGTACGGTTACAGTGGGCCTATGGCATCCCAAATCAACATTATTTGACCTCATTGGTTACTCTGATGCTGATTTCGTCGGATGCAAGGTCGACCGTAAAAGTACGAGCGGTACGTGTCATTTATTAGGAAAGGCTTTAGTCTCTTGGTTTAGCAAGAAGCAGAATTCTGTCGCACTATCCACAACAGAAGCTGAATACATCACAGCTGGGCGTTGTTGTGCACAAATTCTGTGGATGAAGCCAACCCTTGAAGACTACAACTTATCTTTTATGCACATTCCAATCTTTTGTGACAACACTAGTGCTATAAATCTCACTAAGAACCCCATATGTCACTCACGCATGAAACACATTGAAATACGTCACCACTTTTTGCGTGATCATCAGCAAAATGGCACTATTAATTTAGAATTTATTGACACTGATCATCAGCTAGCAGATTTCTTTACAAAACTATTATCCGAAGAGCGCTTCAATTTTCTCTGTCGTGAACTTGGAATTTTGGACGAAGCTGTTATTAATTAAAATAAACTTGCATAAATATCGAGTATGTCTTGATTCTTTTATGATGAAATTGCTATGGGTACAAGCCGAAAGGGTCCTTCTGACAACAAGGCGTAAAAGCCTAAGCGACACGGTGCACTAGTCCTCAGGAATACCGCTAGCTGGGATCCGGCCCCTGCAGCTAACCCATGGCAACTTCAAAATATTGAATTGTGGCATAATTCCTTATTTATTACATGGTTCATTTTTATTTTATCACATGCTAAAATTCAGTTTTTTCATGCTTCACTTTTCTTCAGCGTTAATTTTTCTTTCTCGAATTTAGTCTTTCTCAAGTTTGTATATATATTCTTTTATCATACTCTTTTGATCTCTCTCTTTTTATCAAAAATTTTAGCCTGATTTCTGTTCTGACTACAGAATCCGAAAGTCGGGCCGAACTCTGCCTTACCCAGAGTTCAGGCCGAATTCGGCTTGGTCATCCCAGAACCGGGAGCAGCCTCAGCCGCTGATCAAAATTTTGATCCAATGGTCGACATCTATTCCGACCATTGGAACCCTTACACATATATTCGGTTTTTCTTCTTCTTTCTCCTTCATTGCCACCTTCTACACTTCTCCAAACATATTTTCTCCAAACCCTAACCCTAGTTCTTCCTCCCTAGAGCATATCTATTCTCCAAACTCAAGGAGAAGGCTTCCCTCACCACTCTCCTTCATTGTTCATCATCACATTGAGGTATATTTTACCACTTCTCTCCATCTCATTTTTCTCAATTATCTTTCTTATTTTATGGCTCCACGATTGTTTAATCGAGGGAAGAGACTTCGAATCGAGGGAGCGTCCTCTTCGAATGATCCTCCTCGTGTTGAACCGCCCATTGAACAACAACCACCTATCCATCCGTTGTTCAACCCACCTCGTCCACTTGACCCAAACACATTTGACGACCGGATATTTGTATCACTTGACGCGTCAAATGAATGGTTTAGTGATTTTCGGACACGTCCGGTGTTTGTGGGTCATCCTATCAATTTTACTATTTTCTCTCAATATGATTCACTTTTTCATGATCTTTGTCTTGACGAACTTGTCACCACCAACTCGGTTATATATCGCAATGCTATTCAAATGTTCTACTACAACCTAACTCATGATGATACACATATTTTCTCATGGGTTGTGGGCATTGACATCTCTTTTCATGATTTCGATTTGGCCGAACACCTTGGACTCCAGGATCCAAACTCATGGAAAAAGCTTGTTGAAGCTCGATCGTTTTAATTTCCCGATGGGTCTTCCCTTGAAAGCTTCAAGGACGACTTGTGTACCCCTAACACACGTCCTCGCAAGCTTTTGGCCAAGTATCTCAATCCCTATTTTTATGAACTTCATCGGATTATCTTTAATACTATTCTGCCCAAAGCGGGATCCATCGATGAAGTCACCTACTTTGAAATCTCGGCCTTGTATCACCTCCACTTTCATGTTCCATTTAATCTTCCACATACCATGATGGACTGGATGATTAATTCTAGGAAGAAACCAAGATCCTTGGTTTATGCTTTGTATCTTCCTATGGTCTTTCGTGCTTTTTGTGTACCTCTTGATGAGTGCCAGTTCTTAGCTGCCCCTGCCTTCCTCTCTAAGGCACGGCGGCTTCATGCAGCAGTTGGCTCACCCGTTGTGTCCGAGCACTCTGACGATGAGCCCGATGCCCCTCCTTTGGGACAGGATCCTCCTCCTCCTCCTGCCACTTTAGAGTCACTCCAGACTATGCTCCGCGATCGATTCACCTTAGAGGATGATCGCTGGACTCAGCTTGATTATCGGACCACCCTGCAGATGAGTGCCATCAGCAACTCACTACACGATATTCGGTACTCCATGTCTCGCCATCCTTCCATGCCTATTCCTATGGAGCGGGTCCCTGGTCGTGAAGGGTATCGTATCGATGACCCTTGGGTTATTCGCTACTTGGATCCGGATGCGGCCTTCGTGGACCCTCGTCGTTCCTTCACTGATCCATCTGACGATGCTGGGCCTTCACGAGCTCGATGATGGATATGGACTTCTACTTGCTGCTGCTACCGAGGATCGTAGTTTATGTTTTATGCACTTTGGATTTTAGTTGCTTTTATGCACTTTGGTTGTATTAGACTTATTATTATTTGTGACTGTTGAAACATTCAGTAGTTTTATCAGTCTCTATGCAGTTTCATCTATTATCTTTTGGTGTGCTTCCCAATTCTTATTTTGTTTATGGTTAATTGTTAAATGCCAAAAGGGGGAGAAATTTTGGTATATTTTATATTCTTTTTGTATCTGTATCTGTGCTTTGGGGGAAGAATGTTTTTATCAGGCCAACAGGATTCAAAGCAATGTTTACGGGGGAGCTATTGCTAGCTCGGCACTGATTACGGGGGAGCTATGCTATTTCTCTTAAATGTGTCCAGGTATGAATATTGAATATACAACTATCATTTTGTCAATTATCAATATGGGGGAGATTGTTGACACAAAATCACAGTCAACCAAATATTGATAGAATTGACTACATGATACTTGTGATAATTCAATACGACACATGAAGACTACATCCAGTACAAGTCAGACGACAGCTCGAATTTGCAATGCAAGATATTTTTTTGAGTCTGTATTTTACAATTTTATTGAGTCTAGACTTATGTAAACTGAGCTATGATGAGCATCTGAGACTTAACCTATACTCATACCCAAAATCCAATAGCTCCACACATATCCAAATAAGCCAATTGGACCAATGACCCATTCTGTGCTCTGGAGACAGAGTTCGGGCCGAACTATGCCTCCACACAGAGTTCGGGCCGAACTCTGTCTCCTAAAAATCAGCATCCTAATTTTTAGAGTTGGCTGGTTGCAAGTTGTCCAACGGCCAATTTTTTGAAAATTCCAACCAGAATTCTGGCCGAATTCTGCCTACCTGGTATCCTATAAATAGGCCATGAATTCTCTCATTTTCAATCATCCAATCTTCTCTTCTCTCTAAAGCTCTATACAAGCCATACCCTTCTTCATCTACTAGCCACAAGCTCCCTAAGCCTCAAGTGCTCATTACTTTTCAGTTAGGAGTTTGTGCAAGAGTTCAAGAAGTCGCTTGGAAAATTCCAAGCATCGCCACTGCGATCTTTGTAAGAAGTTGACGTGCTCTTCTGAAGAAAAGGCACGGGATGTAACTACTATTTCACAAATAGTGGATTTAATCTTGAGTTAGAGTTCTCAAGCCTGGACTAGTAGGGAAACCAGGTTAAAAATCGGCTATGTTTGCGTATGCTTTCTTGCTCCTTATTTATTTCTGCATTTACTCTGATTACTTTCAGCTTGTGAAAGAGTTTAATTTTAATTGGCTATTATCGTTATAAACTCTATTCACCCCCTTCTAGAGTTGCCATCGGTTCTTCAGACGGAGGGAGGGACGGTACAAGAGGAGCTGGAGGCGGGGGTGCCGTTGGAACAACCGGTTGCTCCGCACCCAACATGGGACCTCCTCTCCTCTATTATAGAGAAAGGGGCAATTTAGTCCTTTCATCATCGTTGAATCAAAGCACATGGGTCGGACCAAAAACCCACTGTGCTTTATATTATATATATATATTTTATATATATATATATATATATATATATATATATATATATATATATATATATATATATATATATATATATTTATATATATATATATTTATATATATATATATATATATATATATATATATATATATATATATATATATATATATATAACACTTTCAGTTTTCCAAATGAGGGTAATTTTGAACTTTTGTAAAAGTTTATTATTTAATAATAAGATTTATGATTTATGGGAATTTTTTTAATTAATTTAATACTATTTTAAATTGGTAAATTATAATTTTGATGTGTTAGCTGGTGAACTCTAGAACTGTTGAGCCTAGAGACTAACCATGACCATGGGGACCTAACCATGTGATTAGAATGACAATTTGCAACTTTTTAGGCTAAGGGTATTTTGGTCATTTTGTGACTTTTGAATTATTTAAAATTTTGATTATTTGGTGAATTTTAGATTATTTTAATAATATTTAAACTGATGTATTATGATTTTGGTCATTTTTCATATTTTAATATTTTGGGAAAATTTTATATTTTTAATATTGTTTTTATTGGATTTGTTTAGTCGGGTTTGAGTTTCGTCTCGTTCCGACTTGTATTGTGACCCGGGTAGCTTAAACTCTAGATGGGACCCAATATTAAGTTAACATGGCTCACAAGATCCAACATTTAAGTTAGTTAATTAAACTAATTTTTATCATGTTAGAATGGTTAAGTTAGAGACTCAAAACTAGATCATTTTGACCCCAAACTTGAACCTAGTCTAGACTTAACCATATGAGACTAGAGAGGGGCAATTAGGACATTTTCCATTAGCCCTAATAGACTCTTTATGGCAGCCACCTTTAGGGAAGAATGATTCATTTCATTCATTACAATCTTGTCTCTTTTATTTTCCTTTTGTTCTTCCCCAATTTTAGAGAGCCTTCCCATTGATTTGATCTCCAAATCAAATCATTCCTTCACCAAACCTTCCCTCAATTATTCCCATTCTCCAAGGAAATGGTGCTACCAAGGATTGGAAGAGGAGTGCAAGGAGGAGTGTCCACTTTGAGGGATCTTCGTATCGGAGCCGTGTCCTAAAGGATTTCATTGGGATTCCACTCCCATTAGGTAAAACCTATCCTCTAAATCGATTTTCTTTGCATATAAATTAGTTTTGAATCCGTAGGATCCATCCTCATGCATGTGTCCCTTTTAGATTCAAATTTGAGGCCATTTGGAGCTCTCTTGAGAATTTTAGATATGTGTCTTGTGTTCTACTTGATAGATCCCAAATTAGGACACCCCATGTTTATGTATGTATGATAATAGTTTAAATAGATATTTAAATTCAGTTTTATAATGGTTAAAGAGTGGATTGGTCTTAGTTAGGATGGTTAGAATGAGTTTCATTTGGATATCTATATTTGTATCCAAGTATCTTGGCCTATATATGTTCTTTTGTCCAAAACAACTCAAATTCGTCATAATATTCATCCACGTTTTTATTAACCAAAGCAACTTAGAAATGTTATAACTTTTAGCTTAGAACTCCGATTTATCTCTTGTTTTTTTTAAAATAACCGTATCGAAGTTATATTTCCAAATATATATATGAATAAGCCAAATCTTTTCTGTAACTTTCTGTAGAATTATTTGAGTGTCAGCTGTACGAAAGACGAACGTGTTCTGGTATTTTCGCAATTTTGGGAGCTTTCGGACACGAAAATGCGATCCGTTTGAAGTTTCGGAATGGTAACACGAAGGGATACAACATACTTTAATCCTAGAATTTATTAGAGGCCCAATTGGTACAGTATTGATTTTAAGTAGAAGAGTAAATGTACGATATATGCATTTTGTGTAACCTATGAGCCTATGTAGTATGGGTATCAAATGAATATAGAGTATATAAATAATGATATATTAGATGAATGAAATGATATATATATGATATTTATCCTCTTTACATTAATGTATCTATTTATGGTTGAATGTAAGCATATAGGAATACAATTAATATAATATATGTAAGCAATGCATAAATGTATGAATGAAAGAATGATATACAATGTATGCATGAAAGTATATAATGAATGCTAGATATGAATGCAAGGTATACATGTAATGATAGATATGAATGCATAATATATAAATAATATAATGTAATATACAATGATAGCATGTATGGTAATGTAGAATATATGATGCAAGCATGTATGTGTCTACTGTTTTCCCTTTTTTTTACATTTTCCTTCCCTTCCCTTTCCTTTTCAGTTTTTCTCCCTTTTTCTCTCTTCTATTTTTACATGTTGTATACAATGTATATAATGTATAGATGCATGTAAGTATGTAATATGCATGAATGCCATGTATGTAATAAAAATAAGTATATGTATGCAACTTAATGATATGTGAATGGATATAATGCCTGAACTGAAATATGCATGCATATGGGATATGAATGAATGTATATTAGACAAGCCATGCAACCCCTTTAACTTGATGTAAAATTTGAACACACTTGTACACTATAACCCTTTCTTGAAAATGTGAATCTAGATAATGCAAACACTTGTATTAACAGTTACACATTGGTCTTAATGCTGATTTAGTTTCACATGATGTATCACATGCACACTTGACACTTAACACTATCACACTCTATCTCTTAGAATCTTAATACATGACTTGTTGTATGATATATATTGCCTTGTTATAGCCTAATATCTATAGATGCCTTAACCTATTTTGCATGTATATATATGATAAATATATATAGATGTTTGTAAGTGATGGCTTGTTTAGCCTTGTGTTATTGTGTGCTTGCTAGGATAGACTAGTTAGGCCTTGTGAGACTTGTTTGGCTTAGGTTTGGCCTAGTTTGACTAGTCTAGTTGACTAGAGTTGACTTTAGTCCAGTTTGATCCCAAACTTCATGTAGATGCATTGTAGCAGTCTGTTATATCATTTTAGACTCATAGTGACTTGTACTGTTCTATAGGAGACAGATACCATTCCTCGGACAGTACTTTCATCTTGGACATTCAGATAGCATGCGAGTATATTCTCTGATCTTTTCATACCTGTCTGGACTATATTCTTGCTCTAGATTACTTTACTTGATGCTGACACGTATCTTCATGGATTAGTACTATATGGATCCTTTCCTGAGATGTTATCCCTCTACGGGTGCATCGGGTATTTCATGTTCATGTACTTTATCATGTGCATCTGGTACTCCTTGTACTCGTACTAAGTTCATGTATTCATATGTTCTCATGTGCCTTCATGTACTATCATGTGCCTCATGTACTACTCATTACATGAGTTTACGTATCTTTAGTTGTATTCATGTACCAATAACGTAACTTGAAAGGATCCTTGTGTATTGATTGGGGCGGGGTGAGTAGAATTGGTTATGTGATCATTATCCCCAGTAGGTATTCATGTGCCTCTTAGTTGTATTCATGTGCTCCTAAGCCGTTTACATAACCATATTGTACTCTAAATCACTTAGCCACTTACAGTCTCTATTTATCATGTATTTACTTTCAGTTACAAAATATCTCCTGTTTTCCCGTACTTCCTTTTCAGCATTTTTTGTATTTTACTTTATTGCATGCTTTATACTCCTAACCTGTTATGAACTGTTTTGAGAGATATGTGCTCGTTCCCGTCCTGATTGGACCTATTGAAAATTTTACAGAGGACGAGGAGGAGGCCTGCTTAGATACTTTCTATGGGACAGCCTTAGAGGACACTTGCGATCCGGACTTCCAGTCGAATCCCTTAGTTGTAGAGACTGTTGCTCCATAGATATCTTTATCTTATTTTATTGTATTGGAGATTTGAGTTGTTTATTTGGATCTGTATTATTTCTGGTTGTCAGTGGAGTTTATCATAGACACTTAGCTTTCTCTCTATTTGTATTTCCTGTGGATTTGGGTCTCGCATCTTTTATATCATTCTATCTTATCGTATTCTACCTTAGATGTGATTGAGATATATTCTGTTATGTCACCCCCATTCGGAGAGTATAACTGTTATTACCTTAAACTGTTAGATGTTGTGACCTAGGACAGCATTCTACCGCCGACACTGCGGCGTAGGCTGGACGTACCCACGTCTCTTGCCCTTACTCTAGGGTGCGGGTCATGACACGTTTTTAGTGGTGGCCCATACAGGTTGAGTTTATGTAGTAGTATTCGAATTAGAGTATCACTACAGCCTGCAGTAGGATTAGGATATTTTTGAAGGTACTCAATCACATTAGAAAAAACTCTTAATCAGATTCCTTTTATCCAAATTTGCTGTTTATTGTCTTCCCTTGAGTATAAACTGTCCTCCTTTGAATTTTCGCTTCATTCTCAGAAATTGCTTCTTGTTTTGATCTGTCTTCATGATGGTTATGAAGACGCGATCTCATTGCTCCGGTCCGGGGAATACTATCGAGAGGTTGGCCACCTCTCGTCCTGTTCATCAGGGCCTCGAGACCGCAGCTCCTGTTGTGCCAACTCAGGTTGGCATTTCTGCTACATTGGAGGTGCACCTCTGTTTGTACAGAGACTTTTTTCCGTCATTCCCGATTTCTCTCAGCAGTAGCAGTTCATGCAGCATCAGCAGCAGACCAGGAGAAACCAGCAGGGGCGAGCTATCGTCAGGACAGTCGATGATGCACAGACCATTGGAGATCTTGCTGCAAGTTCCGTTCTTCTCGATTCCATTCCCGCAATTGTCTTTATAACTACCTTGAAATCCGATTCCATCTGTTCCTTGTTGATTGATTAATTTTGTCACGTTGCTCTTTTGTTATGTTTGTTTTTTTTTTCTTCTGAGAAAATCATATGGGCTAGGTCACCTCAGTTATGGGATCTAGAATCTTCGATAGTCATGTTAGCTGGCATAGTGAGGACATATAGTCAGATTTTGGACCTATTTCTCGGGTGTGGAAATTTAAGGTTATTGCTGTCGCATGCGGCAATACAAAAATTTTAAATACCATGAACCTAGAGGTATGTACCTTAGTCAAGTACTCTGTGATTATTGTAGCCTTGCTTACTAGAATGACGAGGATTTGGAGCACCATGATTTTGGATAGACGCATATGATTATCAGATTGTACCTTAAATGCTCTTGAACAAGTTTTCTCTACTTTTGTTCAATCATTCAAAAAAAATTGTTTTGTTTGTTTTGTTTCTCATTATTTAACTTAGGAGTAGGAGTAGCTTTGGCTGTATTATAAACCTTTGTGTAACTTCTTACTATGAATCTCTTCTTAAAATAATAAATCGATGATTTTGCTAGACTTTATCTTGGATTTGATATTAGAGCTCTGGTTTCAAAATGATTCCTTCTTTTAAACAGATAAGCAGAACATATTTTATCGTTATTTTCTTCTTGCTATTATTCTTGTATTAAATAATAATAATAATAATAAAACTGTCTTGATTACATCAATCACCTACTTTGCAATCTTGGTAGGAATCTAAATGTTGGTCTTGATATAGAATTTGATTTTTATATTGGGACATGAGAATATATATAGTGGACACAGGCACTTTGTCTGACACGTATGCATGCTACACTTTGATTATCAACCCATCTAAATGCATATTAATATGTTGTTGATGTTTACATTCTCAAATCCCCAATATTCTGATACAGTACAGTATCAGAGACTGGT
This sequence comes from Iris pallida, assembly GCA_029216955.1. Taxonomy (NCBI): domain Eukaryota; kingdom Viridiplantae; phylum Streptophyta; class Magnoliopsida; order Asparagales; family Iridaceae; genus Iris; species Iris pallida. Next base: position 7,519,732 of record JANAVB010010791.1, read on the forward strand.
TCTCTGCTTTTCCAGTTTAAATTCGTAATTTAAATATAAATTTCATATTATTAGTTGTTGTTTACATCACTGCACA
>JANAVB010010791.1:7524537-7529537 GCA_029216955.1 Iris pallida
TTTTTTCGTACTTCTTTTCAGCATTTTCTATATTTTACTCTATTGCATGCTTTATACTCCTAACCTGTTATGAACTGTTTTGAGAGATATGTGCTCGTTCCCGTCCTGATTGAATCTGTTGAAATTTTATAGAAGACGAGGAGGAGGCCTGCTTAGATACTTTCTATGGGACAGCCTTAGAGGACACTTGCAATCCGGACTTCCAGTCGGATCCCTTAGCTGTAGAGACTGTTGCTCGATAGATATCTTTATCTTATTTCATTGTATTGGAGATTTGAGTTGTTTATTTGGATCTGTATTATTTCTGGTTGTTAGTGGAGTTTATCATAGACACTTAGCTTTCCTCTATTTGTATTTCCTGTGGATTTGGGTCTCGCATCTTTTATATCATTCTATCTTATCGTATTCTACCTTAGATGTGATTGAGATATATTCTTTATGTCACCCCCATTCGGGGAGTATAACTATTATTACCTTAAACTGTTAGATGTTGTGACCTAGGACAGCGTTTTACTGCCGACACTGCGACGTAGGCTGGACGTACCCACGTCTCGTGCCCTTACTCTAGGGTGCGGGTCGTGACAATATATATATATAATATATATATATATATATATATATATATATATATATATATATTTATATATATATATTATATATATACATATTAAGGGTCCATGTACATTATGGGGTGTATCAATACATCCCAAGCAATTGTATTAAAAATTGTAAAAGGTGTTTACTTTGACTTTGGATTTACCTGATATAGCAAGTCATATTAACCTAGTCACTTTAAAAAAAAAAAAACCCTCCTAGATTACCGTAATTTGTTGGACATTGTACGTTCAACATTTACATTGGTCACCCTATATTAAACTGTTCGAGTTCAATTAGGACTCTGGCTATGCTAGGAAGATTGCTTTCGAAATTATGTTTTATAATCACGGACAAGTAGATCTGCATGTAAAAAAAAATGTGCGTAGAAATACTTAAACAATGAATGTAATATGCTATTTTTAAATTTTATGTTTAAAATTCATTCAAACATATGCTACCAAACCATAAATAATATAATATAACTAAAATCAGAAGTAAATTATGGTTTCAATCCAATCTAAAATTTAAATCTAAATTTTTTTAAATAATGTATACTAACTAAATCCATGATTTAAATTCATCTAATTCATATTTTATAAACAAACATTATTTTTTAATCTAAGCTAACATAATATAATATAATGGGAAAAAAATAATATAAAATAACTTAATAGTGTTTTATTTTTGATAATGATTATGTTTTTAAAAATATTATCTCAGTCATAGTTGAGAAAGTATTAAATGGGACGGATTTAAATGGTGAACTTGTCCAATGGTATAATAAAACAAAATAATATTAAAAATTAAAAAAAATCAAACAATTGTTAAATCTATATTATTATATAATAAGAAAAGTTAAAGGCTTTAGCGAATAAATTATTGTTCAAAAAATTAGGTATATGGAAAAAAAAATTAAAGGGTGATTGTTTGGTCTTCTCAAGTAGTAAAAATTAAGGAACTGCTTCTAAATTAGTAAAAATGTTTAAAAAATATTATTTATTCTTTTCAATTAGTAAAAATGCATACAACACACATAAATATATACTAGTTATTAAAATAAAATTATCATAAATAAATAAATTATTATTATTATTATTATTATTATTATATTATTATTATTATTATTATTATTATTATTATTTTAAATTTCACGCACACACCAATTGGGAGGTTCAACCTTGTTGGCCTCTTTAGATGTCTGCTCCAATACCATTATGCTAGTAAACTCATATTAGCACAAAGGCGGATCCAAACTTTGATTGGGGTGGGATTGAGCTCACCCAAAAAAAAATTCATATAATTTTTTTATATAGGTTAATCCACTTATAGTCTACCCAAATTTATGGTAGCCTATTCCAGCTAAGTTTCTAGTTCGTTAAAATATTTTTTTTTTGATTTTTTAATGTATGTTGCTCACTAATTTATTATTTTTTAACGCATATTTCACTCATTAAAATATTTTTTGGTTTTAAGTTGTATTGAACGCGTACTGCTCACTTATTTTTTTAAAAAAAATATGTTTTGGTTTTTAACGATAGTATTTTTACTTTTCTAATGATAATATTTTCTAAGAGAGAATTTTTTTTTGTGTCATTTTGTCATATTAACCATCTTTCTAATATTTACAATATTTTTAATATCATTTTCCAAAGTATATTCGAATTTTTACGTCAATTTTAATATCATTTATCAAAAATTTAAGCAAATATCATAATTTTCACTTTTAATGAATATCATGAACCCACTATCCTATTAAGAAAATTTTAAAGCATGGTCAATCTAATCTCAATATCATTTATTCATTTAATATTAAAGCATGTTGTAAATTTAAATTTAAATTAAAAAATAGTTAAAATTTAAATTAAAAAATCCCTTGTAAAAAAAGTGAATATTAATATTATCATGATTTCTTTTACATTAATATGGAAACTAATATTAATATTAACATTAATGTTATAAGACCATTTTATTGATAGTCCATCAGTTCGGATTGATATAGTTCGATGCAGCCGATTTGACCTATATCCGCAAAATCTCCTAATTCAATTAATCAAATCAACAAGTTTCTATTTCAATAGTTTCTTTTATTAATAACTAATAATAACACGTATCACTGTTATATGTTAGTACGTACACAAAAATTATGTCTGAACTCGGTTCGATTATACACGCGAAATGATCAAGCTCGAGTAGTTTTAGACGAAAACTATCAGAGCCCGAGCCAAAGCCCCACTTAATTTGTGGTCCAACTTTGGTTCGGTTCGATGCGGTTGGTTTGACCATATGCGCACACCCCTAAATCCAATTGATCACATGACAAATTTTAAAATTAAAATTAAAACTAAATTAAAATTTAAAATTAAATTAAAATTAAAATTGTTTTAAAATTAAAATTAAATTTAAATTTAAATTTAAATTTAAATTAAAACTAAAAAATAGTTAAAATTTAAATAAAAAATGTCTTGTAAAAATAAAAAAGTGAAACTAATATTAATATTAACATTAATGTTACGAGACCATTTGTTCGATTGATAGCCTATCTTTCGAATTGATATAGTTCGATGATGCCGGTTATCCATATTTGCAAAACTTTCTAATTCAATTGATCAAATCAACAAGTTTTTATTTCAATAGTTTCTTTTATTAATAACTACCATTAACATGTATCATAGTTGCATGCTAGTACGTACTCAAAAATGTGTTTGAATTCGATTCGATTACACACGCGAAATGATCGAGCTCGACTAGTTTTAGCATACGAGTTTAAACGAACACTAACTGAGCCCGAGCCAAAGCCCCATTTAATTTATGGTACAAGTTTGGTTCGGTTCGTTACGGTTGATTTGACCCATATATGCACATCCTTAAATCTAATTGATCACATGACAAATTTTAAAATTAAAATTAAATTTAAAATAAAATAAAAATTAAATTTTGATATAAGATTAAAATTAAATTTAAATTTACAACTAAAAAATAGTGAAAATTTAAACAAAAAATTACATTAATATTGATACTAATATTAAAATTAACGTTAGAATTAAAATTAACATTAAAATTATAACAAGAATAATAATTTATTAATTATAATCATAGTTGGATATTCATTTCAAACTAATAAAATAGTTATTAATTAAATATTAGAATTAGAATTATAGTTAGAATTAATAATTATATAATTATGATAATAGCTATATATGATTAATAAATTATTAATTAAGACTATAATGACGATTAATAAAGTTAATTTAAATTATTTTAAATTATAAATTATTAACTATGATTATAACTGTGATTAAATATTACTAATTAAGATTATAATAAAATTATAACAAACAAATTATTAATTAAGATTATAATATGACTAATAAATTATTAATTATTATATAATTGGATATTACTTCATAAATTATTAATTAAGATTATAGTTATAACTAATAAATTATTATAATTATGAAGTTATTAATTTTTAATAAATTATTATAAAATATTAAATAATAAATTATTAATTATTAATTTAGATTATAATTATGATAGCTAACTATTTGTTAATTTTTTATAAAATAATAACTAACTATTAATTCTAAAAAAGTTAATTTTTGATATAATAATGACTAGTTTTAATATAGTATTATTTAATTTTTAATTAACTATAAATTAAATATTAAAAAAACTAATTATTACACGATATTATTAGTTAAATATTTATTTAATTGAACAACGAAATTATTAAAAAATAACTAACTTATTCCTCCCAAATTCAACTTTCTTTCTTCCAAATCCAAATTTTGGATTTGATCAACTTTTCATACCCAAATCCATCTCTAACCAAATAGAGAATTTCATGGATTTGATTCCAAACACAAAATCCTAAAATCCAGCTCCAAATACGGTTTACCAAACAAGCCCTAAAATAATAGCTTGTAAATGACGTAAAGTGACTCTTGAACATGAAAAATTTGGTGACATAACCTCAAATGACTCAACAATCATTTCTTCTACGTACGACAACTCCAAAATACATTAGCACAAAGGCGAATCCAAACTTTGATTGGGGTGGGCTTGATTTAGGAGGATTATGGTTCAAATCTTAACTCACTCTCTTTTTTTGAATATTTTAAGATGTAAACTATATTTCATATTATAAATAGGGTGCTGCTATTAGCACTCCTAAAATGTCATTCGGCACTCCTTTTAATTTTTTTAAGATTCAAATTCCAAATTTACCCTTGCATTAACATTATTGGCACTCCAAATGTCATCCTACACTACTCCCTCCATACATGTACAAATTAATACTATATTTAATGCATGGATAGATTTGTTATTTGAATGTAAAAAAAATTAAAGAGAAGTGCTGAATAAAATTTTAGGAGTGCTAATAGAAGCACCCTATAAACATA
>JANAVB010010791.1:7534537-7681479 GCA_029216955.1 Iris pallida
TTGTATTTGGGTAATTGTAGCTTTTAAATTTGGATCTCTTTCTCGAGGAAGAGAGTTTGAAGTTGAAAGATGCTAGGTTCAACTTTTCTACTTTCTCCATAATCCGTCGTCCTAATGTTTTCCGCCCACACAATACATTTGATTGTGCTATTTTTGTAATTTTATTCATGAAAGACGATGTAGTTTGGCTCCCGTTATCTCAATGTAAGTCTGAAAATATGTCGTCAAATACTTACACTTTTTAGAGCAATATTTTTGATGTTATGTTTATTATATGCAATTTGATTCAAAAATGGAAAGGCGCAAAGTTCGAAAGGAGTCCACTCTGATGGGTGAAGATGGAAGACGATGAATTCTTTTCCTTCTTTTAGCTAATGAATTATGTTCATTTGTTTTGTAACAAATGGTTAGGAATAGAGTTTTATGGAGTTATAATATTCTTAAAATGTGGGATGAAAATTATATCAAAATGTTCATTTGTTTCATAATCTTGCTGCCATATAATCTATCTTTGAGAAAAATTATCAAATGTCCAAAAACCATAAAGTTTTCCCTTATATAAAGGGAAAATTTATGAAATGCCCAAAAATTGCAAAAGTTTTATGAAAAATACACCGAAAAATAATATTTTATCGCGTGCCCGGAATTAGCAAAAAATATATAAAGGGGGTTCGGAATGACCTTTTTGCCATTCTAATTTATTGAAAACACCCACGAAACCTACTCTTCAAAAAAAAATTTCGATACTTCCTCTTCTTCCATACGCTGCTCACTTTCAAATCTAGGTTTTCACCTCCAAAATCTTCAAACCTTACTCTCCATTCAAAATCTTTACACCATGTCGGCACCATCAACAACATCATCATTGGCAGCAGCATTAGAATCAACTGGAATCCCAGTTAGAGAAGAGATAGCTGTTATGGAGAAAATGAAGACAATTGAACAAAATCCAAAGAGGAATGATGGAGAATCAGTGAGAATTAAGAGAGTTGCACATAAGCCAAAGGCCGCTAAGCAAAATAAAGGGCAAAAAAAGGTATAACTTTAAGTTATGTTCATGATTCTTAAAACCTACGGAGAACGATCATGCCTAGTGTTAAAATATATGAAAATGACCATTCTTTGTGTTAAAATCATGAAGAATTATCATTCTCCTTGTTAAATTAACAGAGAATAGTCATTCTCCGTGTTTAAATACAGAAAAATAGCCATTCTCCGTTTTAATCCATTATCCGTGTTAAATTGACAAAGAATTGTCATTCTCCGTATTAAATGACAGGGAATGGCCATTCTCATTGTTAAAACGCATGAGAATGACCATTCTCCGTTGTTAAAATCACGGAGAATGACCATTTCCCGTGTTAAAATCACAGAGAATGGTCATTTCCCGTGTTAAAATAACGGAGAATAAGCATTCCCCGTGATAAAATCACAGAGAATTGATATTCTCCGTATTAAATTGACGAAGAATTTCCATTCTCCGTGTAGAACCCACGGAGGATGGTCATTTCCAGTGTCAAAATACATAAGAATAACTATTCTTCGTGTTAAAATTATGAAGAATGACCATTCTCCGTGTTAAATTGACGGAGAATTGCCATTCTTTGTGTTAAAATTACGGGAAATGGCCATTCCCAGTATTAAAACACTTAAGAATGACCATTCTCCCTTGTTAATAACGGAAAATGACCATTCTCCATGATTTTTTCCCGTGTTAAAATAACAGAAACAGTTGACAGAAACCTAATTTTTTTGTTTTATTTTTTGTAAAAAAAATTTGTCAGGAATAAAGATTCAAGAGTTTTTCGTTCTTCTTTCAAAATAATGCTAACTCTTATGGAGGATGTCAATAAAGATGGCAGTTGTTTACCCGAGCCAGTTATTGAGTCTTTAAAGAATATTGGTTTCTGAAATTTCGTCGATGTATTCTACAAAAATAGAGTTGGCATTCAAAAATTGGCCAAGGTTTCAGAAGGACTTGAAAAATTGATAGGAACTTACTTGGAGGACAAAGATAGCGTCGGATACCTTGAATTGAGCACCACTGTTAAAATAGCACCAAGTGTCGACGATATGGCATCCATCTTCGGTCTACCGCTGAAAGAAGTAAGCGAGGATGATGTTAAATACAGAAGATTGATCATAGAAAAACAACAGCAGGCCACACCGCCGGAATCATTAAGCCTATATAGAGATCACTTCAGAAGATTGTTGGCTAATTTCAAAGGCAAAAACGGAGAAGTCACGAATACAGAAGTGAGAGAGAAGTTCTTTGAATTGCTACAACAGCTTCATGACGAAGACAAACAAGTTAAACCAGATGATTTGGCCAAGCTAATAATCTTTCACTTGTGCCAAACAGTATTCTTCACAAGGTCCGGCGGTTCAAATTTACCATACAGATTCTTGGCCTTGGTAGATAGTGTAGAAGTAATCAAAAGTATCTGTTGGCCAAGGATAATCTTGGCATATGTCATGGAGAGCATCAATAAGATCACAAGTAAAACTGTTGGGGGGGATTACTCTAATGTATACCCTAAGATTGAAGGTTGCACAATATATTTCCTCTACTAGTTTGCAGAACATAGTACCCAAGTGGAAAGAAAGTTTGACCTAATTCATGAATACCTAAGATTTTACACATGGGACGGGTACGCAATCTCAATCTTCTCAAAAATGAATATCACAATAAATTGAGAAAAAAATGATATTCAAAAATTTGGTTATAGCTGTTGGAAAAGATGGAGGACAACAAGAAGAGGAGCTACTTATACGAGAAGAGTGTGCACATGTGGGAGAGGGACACCACCAAACAGGTGAGGATGAGATTGCTGAATAAGAGAGGCCCCAACAACTTGAAGTGAACACCGCGATGGAGGGGTCGGTTCAAAAATTGGAGGAGTTAAGAAAAAAGAAACCTCATATTTTTGCTGAGAATGAAAAACTCCATGAAAAGCTTAAAGAGCTAGAGGCACAAGAAGCACAACAACGTGCAGTCAACGTTGTGATGGAGGGTTCGGTGTATGATTTGGAGGAGTTGCGAAGAGAGAAATATCAGATTCTTGCTGAGAACGAGAAACTCCATAAAAAGCTAGAGGAATAAGGAGCCCAACAAATTGAAAAGAACACCTCGATGGAGGTATCGGTATGGGAATTGGACTCCTTGCAAAGAAAGAAATTTGATATTATTGCTGAGAACGAGAAACTCCATAAAAAGCTTAAAGAGGTAGAGGAACAAGGAGCCTAAGAAATTGAAAGGAACACATCGATGGAGGTGTCGGTACGGGAATTGGACTCCTTGCGAAGAGAGAAATCTGATATTATTGTTGAGAATGAAAAGCTTAGCAAAAATGTTAAAGAGCTACAGGCACAAGGTAAAAAATTTCTTTTTTAAAGTTATGATTTGTAATTCTCCGTGTTAGTATGCAGGAGAATGGTCGTTCTCTGTGTTAAAATCACAGAGAATGTCCATTCTGGAGAATGTCCATTCTCCGTGTCAAAATAACGAAGAATAGCAATTCTTCGTGTTAATACCACTACCACAGAGAATGGCCCGTTCTCCGTATTAAATTGACGGAGAATGGCCGTTCTCCGTGTTAAAATGTCAGAGAATGGCCATACTCTGTGTTAAAATCACGAAGAATGGATATTTTCTGTATTAGAATGCAGAAGAATGGCCATTTCCCGTATTAGAATGCATGAGAATGGCCATTCTTCGTGTTAAAATCACGGAGAATGGTCATTCTTCGTGTTAGAGTTATGGAGAATGGTCATTCCCTGTGTTAAGATGACGGAGAAAGATTTTTTTTTCTTTTTTTAAAGAATATATTGGACATCATATCTTTCATTATTGTTTGTTTTATATCAGTACAAATAATCGAACAGCTCAGAAAAATAAATAAAGGCTCGTTAATAAGAATAGGGAGCTTCAAAAGAAAGTTGAATCGTTGAATAATGAAGCCATTGAAAATGATGCAAAATTTGTTGATCTCGAAGCCATGGCTACAATATTACAGCTTGGGGAAACTCAACTAGCTGCTAAACAACAAGCTGGTGAACTTGCTACTCCAAAAGAAGTCAATAGAAGAGGAGGATGGGGAAAAGAGGTTCAGAAAACCATCAGCAGCATTAGCCGATGAAAATTTTACTCCCTTGGGGAAAAATACAGTAACAGAGGCTAATAAAAAGCGAAAGATGAATGCCGCTCTGAAACCAAAACCTCAGCCCAAACCCAGGGTCAGAGGAAAAAATAAGCAGACAGATTCGAAATTCGGACAAGACACCAAAATGGCTGAACTAGCAAGAAAGGATGATATACTAAGGGAATGCGATGACCTCGTACTTTGGAAGGATGTGGATAAAGAGCTGAAGAAGCTTTACATGGACATCGTATTCCCAAGATAGATGAGTCCAACGTATGTATTCTGAACTCGACCAATCTCCGTCCAATTTATAACGGAGAATGGTCATTCTCCATGACGGTTGGTCGAAGAATGATCATTCTCCGTGTCAGTTGGACGACGAATGATCATTCTTCGTGTCAGTTGGACGACGAATGATACTTTTTCTTTTCCTTTCTAGTCTTTTTTCACAATTATTTCCTGAGAATCTCAATTAATTTAATCTAAACTATATTTATGTGCAGTGATATTTTATACACGAATATGCCGAAAAAGGGAGAAAATAAAGTTTTTATCCTCCTGTTAGCAAAAGACATGCAAGACATACTCAATTATGAAGACATAGAGGCTGGCATACTCAACATAATAATAAGGAAGCTGAGAGAAATTCAAGGCTATGCAAGAAGGTACACCCAGTCAAGTTCAATGGACGTGTAACATAAATGGTCTGTATTCATGATGCCCCATACATTGGTAAGAATCAAAACTAAAAAAATCCATATTCATGTGTACACTGATAAAAAATGACATAAAAAACTTACTCATGATATTATGTTTTGTTTTTTGGAAACAGTCCATCGTTCTTCGTGCCATTGAACCGAAAGCAACAGCCGGCGCCCTTGAAACTTTCAAAACATATATAGAAGACTTCATCATGGGTTTAGAGGATGACATAGAGTGGCTATTCATTTCACTCTTTAATGAATCCTCTAAACACTATACGCTGCTCACATTCAACTTGAGCTCCTACGAGTGGACACACTACACCTCCTTGAGGCAAAACACGTACGAAAAGGGCAAGGATGATGCAGAATTAATGAAGAAGACCTTAAAGCCTATCGTTAGGAGAAAAATTGATATGATGAGGGAGAGATGTCTGGCGATAATGGAGTATGAGAGCACAGGGTTGAATTGTTCTCCATGATCCCCATAATAACTAGCACCCAACTGCCTCTTGTATACGACATTTTATATGAAGTGCTTGATGACTGCTCCCTTCAAAATACCGAGAAAAAATGACGATGACATTCACTAGAAGATTACAATGACGAGGTTGGGATGGGATAAGAAGTTGCTTTCAAGCGAATATGTAACACTACCAACCTAGCAATGACATTGTAAAACAATAATGTCATTGGGCTAAGAAATTCTTTCTATATCATGTGTTTGTCTTTTATTATTCTATGTCTGCATCTTTTGTAACGTCTGCTCTGTCGTTTATAATAAAATAATTTTTGAATTACATTTACATTATTAAAACCACGGAGAATGGTCATTCTCCGTCCTAAAATGTAGGAGAATGGCCATTTTTTGTTTCAAAAATCACGTAAAATGACCATTCCCCGTCTTAAAATTCTGGAGAATGACCATTCTCCGTGTTAAAATCACGGTGAATAGAAATTCCCCGTGTTAAATGCAAGAGGATGGTCATTCTCCGTGTCAATATCACGGAGAATTGCCATTCTCCTTGTTAAATTGACGAAGAATTTCTATTCTCCGTGTTAAAATTAACGAAGAATGGTCTTTCTCTGTGTCAAAGTGACAGAGAATGGCCATTCTCCGTGTTAATATGACGGAGAATGGCCATTCTCCAAGAAAACTCAACAGAACACTTGGCACAACGAAACAACAAAGAATAGAGACACAAAAATTTGACTTTTATGTACATATGAAAGTCTATTACATTTCCAAAACTACTACAGAAAATCCTACTACAAAGAAAAAAGCCTAAAAGCTACAGCTAGGCGCATTTATCTGGTGCTTCAGCTAGGCGTATCTCTCTGGTGTTTCAGCTAGGCGTATCACTTCAGCATCTCAGCATAGGCGCATCACCATGCATCGTCAGAGCGAATCACTTCCTCGTCAACGTGTGGGTGCTTCGACAGGGTGTGGGTTGGCAATTAACCCAAATCCTGGGGCTCTTCCAGCCTAATAAAAATTGAGGCACTTCGACCCCGATCTTTGGATGCAACAGGCACCTTCGACAGCCAGTGGCTCTTCCAGCCTAACAAAAGTTGGGCCGCGGCAATCCCGGACCCAGTAACCAACATCATGGCACACAGTCGATGAAGTGCACGAACACGGACAGTCCACTCAGCACATCTCAATCTTCTGAAAGAGTTCACCACCAAAGCTTTTTCGAACGAGGAGATCGACAACCCACAGGAAAGTGTCTTGCCAACGTGGAGGATCGGTCAAGTCCATCTCCATAAGAAAAGCTAAGTAAAACAAGAACAAACTCTCTATACACTACTGCCATTTATAGGCAAGGGCAACTCGTACTCACGTGCCAAGTGGCAGTCACTTTGAATTCAATTCAATGAATTTGCATTAATGCCAATGAATCTGTCCTTTCAAATTCTGCCAAGTCAGAGAGCCATCAATGCCTCGATGAACTCAACAGACGGGCTATGCAGCAGATGCGTTCGTCAACACCATGCGCTTCGTACTGATGCACCTAATGGAGTACTGGCCAATGCGCCCGTCAACACCATTCTTTGTGTTAAAATCACGAAGAATAGCCATTCTCCGTGGTAGAATATAGATGAATGGCTATTCTACGTGTTAAAATCATGGAGAATGGTCATTCTTCGTTTTAATATCATGAAGAATGGCCATTCTCCGTGTTATAATCACGGAGAATGGCCATATCCCATGTTAAAATGCAGGAGAATGGTCATTCTTCATGTTAAAAGTACGGAGAATTACCATTCTCCGTGCTAAAATAACGGAGAATGACCATTCCTCTTGTTAAATGGACGAAGAATTGCTATTCTTCGTGTTAAAATTGATGGAGAATTATCGTTCTCCTTGTTAAATTAACGGAGAATTGCAAAAAAAAAAGTTAGGTAAACAAAAGAAGAAAAAATAGAACATAATGATAATTAAATCAACGACGGTTCATTTGATTCCATTTGCTCTTTGTTCTATCTCGCTTCCGTACTTTACAATTACAAAAATCGTGGCCTAATTATTTACAAACTCTACAAATTCTAGGCTTGGGGATAGTCTGACTTACTTTAGTCTGGCTTGATTTCCCTTGAGAAGGCCTTCCTTTTGTTGCTACCGGATTTGGCTCTTTAAATGATTCATGCACTCCATGAACTGCATCAGCTGCCATTTTTCTTCTTCACCAATATCGGTCACCATTTTTTGCAACTCAATCAGCAAAGACGACATCAACTATGTTTCCTTTTCTTGAATTTTGCTTAATTTTTTACAATAATACGTAAACATAATAGCTTGTTCATTAATACCACCATACCTTCTGCTCTTAATACTATCTCGGTAGATGAATCTCCTTTCTGTACCGGGTCCAGAGAGATAACTCTTATTGCAATCCTTGAGCCAATGAGTTTTTATCAAGTTCATTGTAATATCTGCCAATTGCAATCTCTTCATTGCTAAAAGAATATGCCTACAAGGAATCCCCTTGGTCTCCATCAACAAGAAGTCACAATTTATGATATTGTCGACACGATAAAAATTTAACCTTTCGATTGATACTATTTGGCGACAAATATTTTGGATAGTGCAAACTTCTGTATCTCTTATGATGTGATAGGGGTGAACAATATATTTATCAGAATGTGTGCTTTCCTTCCTTACCTCTATAAACACTTTTTAGTATAAATTGCTGCAAATTGATCTTCTATTACGTCCATGCTAGTTTGTTTCATAATTGTTGTTGAGAGTGTATCAGTGACTGCTTGCCATTAAATATCAAGTACAACAAATTACAAATGAATTGAACTTGATTGCAAACTCGCTTGTACAAGAGAAAGCCTAGAAAGAAATCCTAGGAAACAATCTAAGTACAATTGTTTAGTTTTAATTCTGGGGGTGACGCTAGAGGCTCGAAAAAGTGAAGCAACTCTGCCTTACTCCTTGGACTTTCTGACGCGTTCCTTGCTCTTGAAGAAATTACCTTTCATAGGTTACCAGCCTTTTGCAAGGGTGTGGCACCCTGCTATTTATAGTGATAGATATCTTGAGCCGCATGGATGGTCGCGTGGCTACAATAGCACACAAAGACCCGCTCCTTGGCTGCCAGCTGGCGACTTGTTGGGATTTTGTTGCAGCAAATCTGGGTGGTTGAGACTTGGTCAGCCTGCCACGTATCCTATCGCATGATAGGTTCAATCTGCTTGAGTCATTTTGAGCTGCATAAGTCTTTTAGTGTTCGGCCATGCTAGGTCGCATAAGACTTATGCGGCTTAAGTCGCAGTCTTCCTTAGTCTGCATGTAGCTTGGGTTCTTTTTCGCCGCATAGGTTCTATATTCTGGACCGCGTAAAGCTCATGCGACTCAGATTGCAGTCACCCTTTGCCGCATGAAGCATATAAATTAAGCCACATAATGCTCATGCGGCTCGGGTCGTGTAAAACCCCTAAATTTCTACTGTATTTTTTTATAATTTAGTACTGATTTAAAATTTTATTATTATATGTCGCGTAGTCGTATTGTACATCGCGTACGAAATTTTTATTTTTTTCGTAATTGCTCGACGAGTGCGAATATGTGCGAGCGTACATATTTTTAGAAAATCGTTTTTCTATTTTCAAAGTGATATATATATACATATATTTTTGCCATTATACAAATTTCTAAGTTTGTTATTTTAAGCTTTTTCTAACATTTACAAATAATAAATTATATTTCATTGTATACTAGAAAAACATAAGTTTGTATAAGTAATTATGCATACCTATCTCATAATCAATTATTAGTTTATTTTTAACTAATAAAATAATTTTCAAAATTATTAATAAAGTATTTTTTTAAAAACATATTTTAAAATTTTGTGACAATTTAAATTTTGAGTTGATTTTATGGAATGATTTAAATAAATAAGGTAATATCTATATTTGATATTGATTTGATTTTTAAACTAAAAGAATTAAATTTGATTAAAATTGGATTTGGATTTGGATTTGATTGATTTAAATTAAGTTACGAGTTATCTATTTTTGGGTTTGAATCTTCTCCTAATTCTATCCAAATGGGAATTCCCACATCCTATAAATAGGCAGGTACTCCATAAATTTCTGGCATCCACAAATTTTACCATAACCCAACGTGCATCGTGTCTGTGTTCAAACTCTTATTCCAGTCTCGTTTACAGTCATCCAATTCGTGTCCGACACACCGGACACGGTCAACCCATCCTCTCCGTGTCCAAAGACACGTTACAATCTCAACACCACCGCGACCGACAGACTACCAAAATTCCCAACCACATCTACGGTCGCCGCGCAACCGCCTCCTCCCAGCTCCCTCGACTTCCTGGCCAGAAGCTCACCCCGCCTGATCACCACCACTCCCGTCCATCACCTTCACCATCACCACCACTCCCGTCCTCGCCAAGCCTTCCTGGTTGATTCAACCACCGCCACAGCCTACACCACTCGGCCACCGGAACAACCTCCGCCATCATCGTCCCTCCCACCAACAACGGAAAGGGGAAATTGGGGGAGGGGGAGCCTTACCTTCTCCGCGCCGGCCGCACCTCCGTGCGTGGATCACCAGCCCTCTCCGCGCTCCAGTGAAGGGCCACTCCAGCGAGACCCCCTCTCGCGCGGCCGTCCTCGGCAGCGTCGTCGAGACACCGGCCGCGTCGCCTAGAGCCCTGACCCGCCTAGATGTCGGCCTCCGCCCGGGGTGCACCGCCTCACCTTCCCCAGGCGCAGCCTTTCCGTCCGCCGCCCAACCGGAGACCATCTCCACCGCCGTGTGGCCAGCGGTCTCCGCCATAGATCCCGCCGGCCGCCGATCTCATTATTCCGTTCGTCGCCGCCCCCATCAGTCCAGCCTAACCCCCTCCGCGTGCCCCGATCTTGGCAGCGCCGCCGGGAACCGCCTCCCGCCAGGTCCTCCGCGCCCCCTTTCTCCACCGGACCACCGCCCGGTCGACACCCACATCCAGCACCGCCGCCTTCCCTCCGATCTGTCACTCCCGGCAGGCCGCGCCCCGATCCCTCCGCGAAGAGCTCTCCGGTGGTCGCCTCCCACCAGCATAGGCCTCCACCGGCCGACTCCCGCCGGACGCCGCCCTCCACGTGTGCCGGCCGCCGCCATTGGTAACCCCCGTTCCTTCACTCTCTCTCTCTCTCTTCTGTGTAATTTGGGGGAATAGTTTGTTTAAGAGTAAGGTTAGATATTATTATTATTATTATTATTATTATTATTATTATTAGTTTCAGAAGTTATTATTATTATTATTATTATTATTATTATTATTATCATTATTTTGCAAACCGATATTGCCATTATTATGATTCTTATTATTATTAACATTGTTATTGATATCAATAAAACTTATTTTTGGAGATATATATACAATATCAATATTTTGACAATTTGTGACTTTTAAACTGATTTTTATGATTTTTTCTCCAAAATACTTACATATATTATTTTGAACCAATATTAGTAAGGATCTTTTATTTCTCGTTATAGTAGAGGTAGATATTTTCTTAAACGGGTTTCAAATATTCATTAAAAGTTTTAAATAATTTCTAAATAAGTTCATAAATATTCTGCTAAGTATTTATGTATTTAAAAAAATATAATAATAAATTTTGTTTCCTAAGTAATATTCTAAATAGCTATAAATATTTTATAAATAAACTATATTCTTGACCTTGTGACTAAACCCTTAATCAAATTCTTTCCTCCTTCTAATCATGACTAACTAATTATTCGTTTACTCCCAAACTCCCTTTCATTATCGTCATTGACCATGACTACTCACACGTTTCTATTTTCTCGCGAATTTAGACTATGTTCGCATGGACCTCGGCTATTGGACAGAACATGACATCTCGAACATCGTACCACCGGACGACACACCAGGCAAGACACCTTGCCTTTACTGTTTAAATTTCTGCTCAATATCATGCATGTTTTAGATGTTTCTTTTTAAATTATATGTAAATGCAAATTACTATATTTTTGGCTTAGAGTTAAGGGACTACCGTCAAATTTAGTGTGTCTCATTGACTTGTCATGATTATACACGAGTTGTGTGTGAGAGTTGTGAGTATCATATAGAGGTCACTTGCGTGTAGGCTGATCCCCCGTGCGCATGCGTTAAGATATAACTGCTAATAGATTGTGTAGAAGACTTTGGCAGTTATTAAGGATTAAACAGTGTCGTAGAGACGACACATGTATAGTATCATGGGGGAGGGAACAGTTATTAGCGTAGGGGCTACATTTTATTTTTACACACATTTTGGGCCGAGGGTGGCTCTTCGGAGCACTACCTTCTGTCCAAGGCCGATAGTGACTCGGATGAGCGCTACTTACTGCCACTCTTTATTTACTCTGCTGAGCCTACAGCCCCTGCGTAGAACGTTGTCCTCAAAGTGCATATCACCTAGAATGGGTAGGAACCTTTACTCATGTATACTTTTCTGTTGAGCTTATTTATTCAGTTTATCGGCATGATATTATGTATCTTGTTACTTCCCTCTGAGGACCTAGTTTTTCCCCAGGTGTGTGTTTTTGCGAATTCTTGCAGGTGCTCTAGCTAAGGCCATGGCTTGCGCTCTATTCCGCCGTGATGATTACTCTTGGATTCGTCACTTGCTCTCGCTTGCTAAATTCTTTCCTTGTATATTTTTCCATATTTGATTGGTTGGTAGTGGACTTTGTCTCCGTCCAACTGTTGTGTACATGACAAACTCGAAGTTGCTTTTATATTATTATTTATCTTTGTGGATGAGATTTAGTTGTCTTGGATTACTACATTTACAGCTTATGTATATATACGAGTCGTATATTTACTCGTATGTATACAGCTGGCATGATACGTATCTAGTTTCAAGTATTTGGGACTAGGGCGTTACATGTTTTTGTGGTGGTCCATGCAGGTCAAGTTTATCACTTCGGTTACTTTACCGTACCGATGTGAGCCTGCAATATATGATTAGAGTCTAGAATCTCATCCACCTACTTGACATCCTTTCTTGACTTCAAATTTCGAACTCTCGTTCGACCTCCTTGAATTGCATCTTGCTTGACTCCTTCTACCATAAATTTCTTAGTTTCGTGTTTAGTAAGATGACTACACTAGTATATGCCCATAGGTTAAACACATGGCTAGATAGGTTGCATTGACAATTAAATATCAATTGAGGTTATATTTGAGTATAAAGACATTTATTTTTCCTAGAGATATGATCATAAGGATTAGTTAATTCCAAGTTGGGTAGTAGCATATTACCGCCATCAAAGGATAGTTGAAATCTTACTTTAAATTTACAAGGTGGTATACGCAAGAGGATAGCTAGATCGAGAAAGCAAATTTTTTTATGAATTTTGAAATTGTGAAATAGTTATGATTAAATTTTTTTTTTATATATATTGTGACACTTGATTTACGGTTAACTTAAGTTTGGATTGTAATATGATAGAGTTTATCTCGAGATTATTTAAAGAGTTTAAATTATGATTTTCTAGACGACTAGAGAGATGAAAGTTTAGAAGGGAGAGAACTTGAGTTTTTTAAATTGTGCGTATGATTTATAAGTTTATTAAATTTTGAAGAAAAAAAAATGTTTTTTTTGGAAGATATCGACTTTGAAGGAAAATTTTAATTTTAATTTTTGTCCTATGATCTATGATTTATAGAGTTATTTAAATTTCGTGTTTAAAGTCTTGATTATGGATATTTAAATTTTTAGTATAAAAAAAATGTATGTTCATTTTGCGATATACAAGGACTATTTCGAGATTGATTAGAGATTTAAATTAAACTTGACAGTCTAAGTTAATTGGTAATTGTGGCGGAGTATCTTAAAAAATTTTATTAAAAAACTTCGAGGAACTTGAAATTTAGATTAGATCATATTGGTAGAGGACCAAGAAGCAAGGAAGGTCACCCTAGTGAGATAGTACATTAGATTGCCATGCCACCTATGATTATGATATTGCATATACACAAGTATAGCTAGTCATCGACCAAACCGATGAACATATCTTTTAACTTACTCGACCTTCCCTCAATTCTAGATCTTTTGTCATGACCATCTAATCATTTGAAACTTGAGAAATGATTATATTGTTCCTTAATCATACACCATCTAAGTGGTTATCATATCCCTAGAAACTGTACTCCTAATTTATTTTACCTTGATTTGTCTAAGTTATCTTTATTTCATGCTTTAGCTCGGTCATTTATTTGGTTCGTTAATCATTATCTCATTAACCCCCACTTTCTACTTTAAGTTCTTTGGTGTCCCTATCGTGACTTTGATATTTGGAGCACAATACTAGACTTTTCCTTCCCACAACTTCCATATGTAAGACCTAGACGAGCCCACCTTCATGTAGGTATATCACGTGCCACTAAAACACGTCTCCTTGTACTCTAATTTTATATTGCGACTTTCGGATCAAAATGACTGGACTCTAATCCCTACCGTGAAACCAATATACTTTTTAAACTATAGATGAGACTCGACCTCGACTCCATTTCTTTCGACCCGATATACGATTTTGTTCTACTTAATTCCTTACATGCTTAACCTTGCATTTTATCTTGATTGCTGTACCTATCACACCATTAGTTTAATTCTTGTAAGTTGAGTAGAATATCTCACGACCTAAACAACATTTTGTGGACCACATTGATAGGTTCACTTGGACCATAGAATGCAGTAGACCCTAACTTATCTAGTCAACGAAGCCGACTGCATAGGCCCAAATTTCGGACGGAACTTAGATTTTTAAGATCTTGGACTAATTGATTTCTTTCATCATCACCCTTTATTTATTATTTTATTTACCTATGATGCTAAAATAGCTTAGTTTTGCAAGCGTATTCTTTATCAAGCTTGATCATGACATATGTTTTATTGGGTCGCTCCCACTAACATATTGTCTAATCAGAACCGGTGCATGATGGTCTGATCAACCGAGTGCACTTTGGTTCGCTTTTATCTATCGTCCTGGATGGGGACATAGCTAAACTCACCCTCTAGAATCTCATCCACGACTGCCTTGACAATTCCTTTGAAATTATTCGATCGTCCTTGAATCACGTATTCGTAGTCAATATTGCTCTCGCCTTCACCTATTCTGGAAGGACGATGTCGTTATACTAGAACTTCCTCTAGCCATCCTATCGATTACGACCATATCGTATTATTTTCCTATGATCTAAATCGCAACTTCTTGCGACATGATTTTGTTGAGCCTTATAATTGATTGTTCCCCACCGATACACCCCTTATGTCTTCTCACCCCCTGCAAATTCTTAATTTCGAGGACGAAATTCTTTTAAGTTGGGTAGGATGTAAAACCCCTAAATTTCTACTGTATTTTTTTATAATTTAGTACTGATTTAAAATTTTATTATTATACGTCGCGTAGTCGTATTGTATGTCGCGTACGAAATTTTTATTTTTTCGTAATTGCTCGACGAGTGCGAATATGTGCGAGCGTACATATTTTTAGAAAATCATTTTTCTATTTTCAAAGTGATATATATATACATATTTATTTTTGCCATTATACAAATTTCTAAGTTTGTTATTTTAAGCTTTTTCTAACATTTACTAATAATAAATTATATTTCATTGTATACTAGAAAAACATAAGTTTGTATAAGTAATTATGCATACCTATCTCATAATCAATTATTAGTTTATTTTTAAATAATAAAATAATTTTCAAAATTATTAATAAAGTATTTTTTTAAAAACATATTTTAAAATTTTGTGACAATTTAAATTTTGAGTTGATTTTATGGAATAATTTAAATAAATAAGGTAATATCTATATTTGATATTGATTTGATTTTTAAACTAAAAGAATTAAATTTGATTTAAATTGGATTTGTATTTGGATTTGGATTTGGATTTGATTGATTTAAATTAAGTTATGAGTTATCTATTTATGGGTTTGAATCTTCTCCTAATCCTATCCAAATGGGAATTCCCACATCCTATAAATAGGCAGGTTCTCCTCCATAAATTTTTGGCATCCACAAATTTTACCACAACCCAACGTGCATCGTGTCTGTGTTCAAACTCTTATTCCAGTCTCGTTTACAGTCATCCAATTCGTGTCCGACACACCGGACACGGTCAACCCATCCTCTCCGTGTCCAAAGACACGTTACAATCTCAACACCACCGCGACCGACAGACTACCAAAATTCCCAACCACATCCGCGGTCGCCGTGCAACCGCCTCCTCCCAGCTCCCTCGACTTCCTGGCCAGAAGCTCAACCCGTCTGATCACCACCACTCCCGTCCATCACCTTCACCATCACCACCACTCCCGTCCTCGCTAAGCCTTCCTGGCTGATTCAACCAGCGCCACAGCCTACACCACTCGGCCACCGGAACAACCTCCGCCATCATCGTCCCTCCCACCAACAACGAAAAGGGGAAATGGGGGGGGAGAGCCTTACCTCCTCCGTGCCGGCCGCACCTCCGTGCGTGGATCACCAGCCCTCTCCGCGCTCCAGTGAAGGGCCACTCCGGCGAGACCCCCTCTCGCGCGGCCGTCCTCGGCAGCGTCGTCGAGACCCCGGCCGTGTCGTCTAGAGCCCTGACCCGCCTCGATGCCGGCCTCCGCCCGGGGTGCGCCGCCTCACCTTCCCCAGGCGCAGCCTTTCCGTCCGCCGCCCAACCGGAGACCATCTCCACCGCCGTGTGGCCAGCGGTCTCCGCCATAGATCCCGCCGGCCGCCGATCTCATTATTCCGTTCGTCGCCGCCCCCATCAGTCCAGCCTAACCCCCTCCGCGTGCCCCGATCTTGGCAGCGCCGCCGGGAACCGCCTTCCGCCAGGTCCTCCGTGCCCCCTTTCTCCACCGGACCACCGCCCGGTCGACACCCACATCCAGCACCGCCGCCTTCCCTCCGATCTGTCACTCCCGGCAGGCCGCGCCCCGATCCCTCCACGAAGACCTCTCCGGTGGTCGCCCCCCACCAGCATAGGCCTCCACCAGCCGACTCCCGCCGGACGCCGCCCTCCACGTGCGCCGGCCGCCGCCATTGGTAACCCCCCGTTCCTCCACTCTCTCTCTCTCTCTTCTGTGTAATTTGGGGGAATAGTTTGTTTAAGAGTAAGGTTAGATATTATTATTATTATTATTATTATTATTATAATATAGTTTCAGAAGTTATTATTATTATTAGTTTCAAAAGTTATTATTATTATTATTATTATTATTATCATTATTTTGCAAACCGATATTGCCATTATTATGATTCTTATTATTATTAACATTGTTATTGATATCAATAAAACTTATTTTTGGAGAGATATACAATATCAATATTTTGACAATTTGTGACTTTTAAACTGATTTTTATGATTTTTTTCTCCAAAATACTTACATATATTATTTTGAACCAATATTAGTAAGGATCTTTTATTTTTCGTTATAGTAGAGGTAGATATTTTCTTAAACGGGTTTCAAATATTCATTAAAAGTTTTAAATAATTTCTAAATAAGTTCATAAATATTCTGCTAAGTATTTATGTATTTAAAAAATATATAATAATAAATTTTGTTTCCTAAGTAATATTCTAAATAGCTATAAATATTTTATAAATAAACTATATTCTTGACCTTGTGACTAAACCCTTAATCAAATTCTTTCCTCCTTCTAATCATGACTAACTAATTATTCGTTTACTCCCAAACTCCCTTTTCATTATCGTCATTGACCATGACTACTCACACGTTTCTATTTTCTCACGAATTTAGACCATGTTCGCATAGACCTCGGCTATTGGACAGAACTTGGCATCTCGAACATCGCACCACCGGACGACACACCAGGCAAGACACCTTGCCTTTACTGTTTAAATTTCTGCTCAATATCATGCATGTTTTAGATGTTTCTTTTTAAATTATATGTAAATGCAAATTACTATATTTTTGGCTTAGAGTTAAGGGACTACCGTCAAATTTAGTGTGTCTCATTGACTTGTCACGATTATACACGAGTTGTGTATGAGAGTTGTGAGTATCATATAGAGGTCACTTGCGTGTAGGCTGATCCCCCGTGCGCATGCGTTAAGATATAACTGCTAATAGATTGTGTAGAAGACTTTGGCAGTTATTAAGGATTAAACAGCGTCGTGGAGACGACACATGTATAGTATCATGGGGGAAGGGGACAGTTATTAGCGTAGGGGCTACATTTTATTTTTACACACATTTTGGGCCGAGGGTGGCTCTTCGGAGCACTACCTTCTGTCCAAGGCCGATAGTGACTCGGATGAGCGCTACTTACTGCCACTCTTTATTTACTCTGCTGAGCCTACAGCCCCTGCGTAGAACATTGTCCTCAAAGTGCATATCACCTAGCATGGGTAGGAACCTTTACTCATGCATACTTTTCTGTTGAGCTTATTTATTCAGTTTATCGGCATGATATTATGTGTCTTGTTACGTCCCTCTGAGGACCTGGTTTTTCCCCTGGTGTGTGTTTTTGCGAATTCTTGCAGGTGCTCTAGCTAAGGCCATGGCTTGCGCTCTATTCCGCCATGATGATTACTCTTGGATTCGTCACTTGCTCTCGCTTGCTAAATTCTTTCCTTGTATATTTTTCCATATTTGATTGGTTGGTAGTGGACTTTGTCTCCGCCCAACTGTTGTGTACATGACAAACTCGAAGTTGCTTTTATATTATTATTTATCTTTGTGGATGAGATTTAGTTGTCTTGGATTACTACATTTACAGCTTATGTATATATACGAGTCGTATATTTACTCGTATGTATACAGCTGGCATGATACGTATCTAGTGTCAAGTATTTGGGATTGGGGCGTTACAGGTCGTAGTCCTTTTGGTCGCTTGGCCATGTCTAGACGGGTGACATGACGTTGTGTCTGATCACGTCATATCTTCGTTTTTGTCAGAGTGTCAGAGTTTGTTAAAGCTGTCACAGCTGTCATTTTTGTCAATTTTGACAGTATTTTGTCAACTTTATCAGAAGGGTTCATCAGCTTGGCCGCATAAGTAACTTATTCTTTTTGTGGCTCAAAAATTAGTCTGGTGAAGATGGGCCACAGGGGCGTGCTGAGTCTGTCATGCGGCTCTTCTTTATGCGGGTTAATCTATTCCAGAGTACTCATGCGGTTAGTTGTGATCCGCATGAATCCCATATTTTTCATACTTTTACAAGACCCCCTTCAAAGTTTTCAAATTGCAAATTTGGAATACTTTGAATAAGAAGCATGGACATATCTAAACCCGCAGGAAAATCTTTGAGTCAGGAGAGACGTCGTACCGTAGGGACATTTTGAGCCGCAGGGACATTTTTGGGCCGTAGGTAGATCTTGTGCCGCAGGAAGATCTTGTGCCGCAGGAAGATCTTGTCTACCAGCTGTAACTGCTGCATTTAATGCTTTGATTTGGTTTTTAGATTTGGGCTCTTTATTTGAGATAAACTGACGGTTACTAAGGATAAAATCCCTAAACGTTATTATTATTTTTAATGGATACGAGAATCGAAGCGGCGATGATGGTTATTAAGGATAAAAATCCCCAAGCGTCAACATTATCTTTAATGTCACGATAACCGACGCGACGTTCATCTGTTTCCACTTTAAAGAGCTATAAATATGGGCCATACGGAGAGAGTTTTTCTTTCATCTTTTTCTCCTTCGTCTTCATTATCTTCGTCATCTTTTCTGTCCCGGTTAGCCATGGATCTGAAAGCTTCCAAGCCGACTGGTGCTACGGCCAAAGGGAAGGAACTCGTCTCTTCGTCGAGTGCTGCGGACTCTCCTCCTGTTCATCCTGACGTGCAACCCCCTGTTAAGGGTAAGGACGGTGGGAAAGCGATGACTTAAATTTGAATGGCCATATCGCATATTTTATGCGCGGACCTGTCATAGATTGCCTCTGTCCTTTGGGCATGATCGATATATCCCCCATCTCATGGGACTGCATATGTTCTGTATGATGGGACCGTATGGGTTGAGCTGCATAAGCGCCACTGACCTTCATGGAAACCTCATACCTGAGCCGCATGAGTGCTACATGGCTGAACCGTATGGATGCCTCATGACCAAACCGTATATACATCTCATAACTGATCCGCATAAATGCCTCATGGCTTAGCCGCATGAACATTGCATAATGAAACCGCATAAGTGCTTTAAGACTAAGCCGCATATGTTTCATATTTTTAAGTTGTATGCGCATTCCTCATAACTGGGCCGCATAGGGTCTGTTTTGGCTGAATGTTGTTTTCTTCTAAGTACTAACCCCCTTTTTTGTACAGGGATCCGGTTAGCGAACTGCTGATGTAGTCCTATGAATGTAAATAATTTTGAATAAACAGAATACATTCACTCAATTCTTTATTTGTGGTATCTATGGTGCTTGTACTAGAGGGCCTAATACAGCATTTGTGTTTGATATAGAACATCCCACTGGAGGATTTTTTGTGGACCTATTGCCCTTTTGTGCATCTGGAAATACGAGCAAATAGATTTAAAGGATATTTTGTGGACCTACTACTCTTTGGTACACCGATGATACGAGTTATAGATTAGGATAACTTTTGTGGACCTATTACCCTTTTGCGCACTGGCGGTGCTGGTGATAGATTTAAAACAAAACCTAACAAAGATAATATGGACATGATAGGTTTTGTGGTCTTAACACCATATTTTTTATCCCTGGTTGGGTACAGGTGCTAAGTCAAGAGACTATCGATATCAGAGGTAATATGTACGTGATACACGATAATCAAGAATAATAACTTTTTTGGTGGACCTATTACTCTTCTGTGCACTGGTGGTACGAGTAATAGATTTCGAGACAAAACCAACAGAGGTAATATGGACGTGATAGGTTTTATAGTCTTAACACCATGTCTTTTATCCCGGGTTGGGTACAGGTGTTAAGTCAAAAGACTATCGGTATCAGAGGTAATATAGACGTGATACACGATAATCAGGAATAGGAAGTTTGCTCAGTGATAACGATAAACTAGGCAGACTCCTATGCGATAAAGCATTAGAGTGGGAGTTCAGAGGTATCATTATACATGACTTGCCACTCAGAAAGATGCGATAGAATGTGAGTTTAGAGGCACTTGGTGTACATAACTCGATAGTTTGGGAGATTTGATGTTTTGAGGGAGTAACAACATGTACTTAGACATAGTATTTCTTCAGGAATTTACCGTTTATGGGCATCATGAGCAAATCTCTGTTCTGTTTTGTGAGCCGGTATGCACCGTTGGAGAATACGGTCTCGATGATGTATGGACCCTCCCACTCGGGCTGGAACTTGTCGGCAGTTTTGTGAGTCATGATCATCGGTCTGCGAACGGCCAAGACGAGATCGCCTACTTGGAATGTCCTCTGCTTTACTTTCTTATTGAAGGCTCGAGAGATGCTTACTTGAAAGATCTCGATGCTTTGTTGAGCTTACAACCGTTTCTCGTCTAACGCTTCCAATTATTGTAGCCATCGGCGGTAGTTATCGTCCGACGTTAACCGATAAGTAAGGGCCACATGAAGTGAGAGGATCTGAGTCTCCAATGGGAGGACTGCCTCGCTCCCGTACACCAGGGAGAACGGTGTATTTTTGGTAGCCGTTTGACTCGTAGTACGGTACGCCCATAAGCATTCGCCCAACTTTTCATTCCAGTCGCGCTTGTTTAAAAATACAAACTTCTTGAGAAGCTTGATTATGGTTTTGTTAAAAGCTTCGGCCAGACCATTAGCTGATGGGTTGTATGCCGTTGAAGCCTCATTCTGAATTCGGTTCTTATCATAGAATCGATAGAAGGCATGGCTTGCAAACTGTAGACTATTGTCATGAATGATCCTCATTGGTAGCCCAAAACGGTAAATGACGTGATATATTTATGAAACTGATCACGTTTGATGTTTTTACTTCTGTCAACGGAACAGCTTTCGCCCATTTAGAGAAGTAGTCGGTGATTACGAGAATAAACCGGTGCCCTTTGGACGACAGCGGGGTGATTGGGCCAATAATATCCATTCCCCATGCTTCAAATGGCCAAGAGGCCACTGTTGGGTACAAGAACTCAAATAGCAGATGTATGAAATCTGCGTGGATCTGACAAGCCTTGCACTTCCTTGCACAATCGACTGCGTTTGCTACTATCGTAGGACAGTAGTAACCCATCCGACGGAGATGGTCCTGCAACTTTGGGCCCGGTTGGTGAGCCCCACAAACGCCATCGTAAGCCTCGCGTAAGGCTTCTTTGGCTTCTGCATTTGACAGACATCTTAACAGTATTCCATCGTAAGATCGTCGATATAACATTTTTGTTTCCGTGTCATAAAATAATATGAGAGAATGCCTTCTAATTGAAGTTGCTTCTTCCCCGGAGATTGAACTCTCCACTCTGCCTAGTCTTCAGCTCCTTCGGGCTGCGGAAGAGGAGATTGCTGTTGTGCGAGAGTCTCGTCGCTCGGAGTTTGTTTTCCTTCTGACAGGTCGTCAAGCTCCGCTATGCATTCTTCTCACACGCCTTTAGGTTCCTTGGCTGATATTCCTTCGACGTCGTCCTCTTTGGAGCATCTGGACAATCGTCAAGGGATATAGTTGAGCGCTTCTACCGTCATCTAAAACGAGGAGTTGAAGCAACTCCAAGGAGAGGGACTTCATTTGCCGTGGCCCGTCACTGCGTCCAAGGCCAGATTGACCTACTGAAGATGCTTTAGTGTGGAGAAGGGGCGACCGTCCTTCTGGAGCACAAGCTGGCAGAGGCTGATCAGTGCCTAATCCAGTTACAAAAATTGTGACAAGTCAACGTGTCTGCTGCAGTGGTACAGGAGAGTACTTTTCTTATAAAAGCCATAGAAAAGGTAAAGGCTATACAGGAGACGACCAAGCCCACCTTGGAGAAGGACCTCCATAAGCTGTCTCTTAAATATGACAAGCTGAGCCGAGAGGAAGAGATTTGCTTGACTCGTGAGGAGACCACCGTTCGTGCTGTAACCGAAACTAATGAGCAGCTCCTCCAGCTCCAGGCCAGGCTGGCATCTCTGGAGACTGATCTCCAAGTCACTCATCAAGAGGGAGAAGATCTGTAAGGAGACTGATGAGGTCACACGAGCCTCTGCCGCTCTAGAGGGTGCACTAAAGAAATTAGAGGAAAATTGGCAGGATGATGCACATCTTGAGGATACTGAAAAGCTAACCTAAGAGGTTGAACGCCGAGCCAGACTGAGAATTGAGCGCTCAGCTGCACAGTTGGAAGACATTCTTGCCAAACTATGCGTTGCTGATGAGTAGTAGCCTTTTCTTCTGCCCTTTCCCCTCTTTTTTTGAGATATAATTGTTTGCCATTAAAATTGTTTTGATTGAAATTTTAATACAAACAGAACAGTGATACAATATAGGACTTAGATGTAGTCCTAGGAGTACACTTTTGTTTAAGCTGGGTCCTTAGTGCCAATGGAGCGAGTGGTAATGCGTTAACTCCGTTGACCGGCTGACGACGGTTATCGGTTCTCTGAAGGTGTTGATTGCTCTGGGTGCTGGAGCTTGCTAAGAGGAGGAAGACGTTGAGTGTCTAGAACTGCCTCTCCGGTGATTCTCTGTTGTGGATTCTCTCTGTGTTGTGAGTCTCATGTGTGAAGGAGATGATCCTTCTATTTATAGTTTTGCAGGCTGGCTGCTCATACGCGCATACAGGATGCGCCGGTGTGGGGACGCCACGTGGAGGTTGCTGATGGAGGCACACGGATGCTGCACCCTGATCGAAGGGGAGAACTTTTCATACTGCTGTTGTGAGCCGGCACGTAGCAGAGAGAAGATCTTTCCGTTGCTGAAATCTTGGACGAGTTGAGTCAAAAGACACGTGTCGTCGACTCATGGTTCGAAGATCTCGGATTTGGTGGAGAGGAGTGATCTGGTGAGCTGCGCCTTAGATTGGGCGCAGGAGGAGGCTGCGGCTCATAACCTTTAGGAGTTACAAACCATTTGGGGCGCATGGCTTTTGAGGCGCATGCAGGCGACTTTCCTTCTGTCTTTCGGGATCAGAGAGCAGCCTGGGATGCATGGCTTTTGAGGCGCATGCTGATTTGGATGCATGGCCGTAGAGGCGCATGCGGTTGGTTGAGTGGCCACGTGACAGTAGCCGTCGAAATAAAGTCATAATGATGCTGACGTTGTCGACGCTTCGTTTTCTAAAAACTGTCAACTGTTCAGACTTTGGGAGGCGTGCTGCCAACTCTGTCAGTTCAGCATTTAATGTTGGTGACGTTCGACGGACAGCTGAGTGGGCGCGTCGGTTGGCGTTCCACTCGGTATGGAGATGTGTGGGGGCGTACCCTCTGTAATGTGCCGAGTACTGTAGGGCGCGTCTGTGTGATGCGCCTGATGCCGAAGGGCGCGTCCGTGTGATGCGCTGTCTGGCTCTTCGAGTGCTATAAATAGCCGTTTGGCTGAATTCGAGGCGTCCGGTTCATCCATTTAATGTAAATTCATTGCACGGAATTCGGAGGGCCATCCACTTGGCGCGTGGGTTTGATCTGCCCGGCCTATAAATAGTGGTCATGGAGAGAAGATTTGCTTCTCATTCCCTTACGTACTTCCAACATGAACTTGATGCATTCTGTTGACAAAGTGCTCCCGAGGGTGAAGATGAGACGCTGTGTTGTCTTTGATGCACTTGAAGGTGACTGTTACATCCAAAAGACGGAGTCGAGGGCTTCCGAGGCAGGCGGAAGGTGCCTGTTGCATCCAAAGATAGGGATGCTCGGGCCTTGTCTCCGTTATTCCGGAAGAGCCGTAGATCGGAATGGCGGTGCTAGGCTCTATCTTCCTTCAAAGTGGGGTTTGCCCACTTTGGTTGTGTTGAAAGCTGCTCCTTTAGCCGCGGTTTCGATCACGGTCTTCCTTCGCCTTTGGAGGCTCTTTCGAAGCCTTCCCTGGCTACAGCATTTGCGGTGCTCTTCTCTTCCTTGGTTCCAGCCAGAGGGTTAAATGCTTTGCTTGACGAAGCACTTATCAGGTGAGCCTGGCTGGAAGAGCGGCACATAACTGGGCTGCTGAAGGGATGCACATAACTGAGCTGGATGCACATGACTGAGCTGCTGAAGATATGGTGGGATACGCCTGGTTGGAGGTGCATGATGTCTGCTGCGCCTGACTGATGGCGCATGGTGGCTGCTGCGCTTATCTGGAGGCGCGTGGTAGCCGCTGGCTGTAGACTTAGGATCTTTTCTTTGTAGAAATTCTCCTTTGTACAACCTTTTCTTAGACATGTAATAGACTTCTGTATATCAAAAAAAGTCTTCTTTCGAATGTCTATCTTTATTGATCTTGCTATGAAGTTCTTCGTCTGAGTTCTAGCGCATGTAGTGTCTGGCACATGGGCTTTCTGGTTGTGAAATTCCATGCTTCTATAAGACCCCCTTCAAAGTTTTCAAAACTTTTGAATAAGTTTTGGAATACTTTGAATAAGAAGCATGGAGGTCAGGGCGCATGATTTCTGGGCGCATGCCTGTTCGGGCGCATGCTCTTCTCAGTTAATGATGATGGTGCCTCGATAATCGAAAAGATTAATGATGATCTTTTGGTTTTATTTGCTGCTATCCTTGCACAGAACCCGAGGCGACGGCTGAGATCACACGTCATCTGTTTACGCGTGCGACCAAGCCCTATAAATAGGTAAGAGTTGGAGAGAGAAAGGGTTCTTCTTCTCTGTGCCTCTGCTTCTTTAGAGTTTCTTCTTCAAAACCCTAACTTCTCCTTCCTCGAGAGAATGGCTCCCAAGACTCCTCACGGTGCTGCCGGTAAGGGGAAGGAGAAAGCGAAGGAGTCCGCGGAAGTTGCGGCGGCTGTCGTTCCCCGTCGGCCTGTCGAAGTTCGGCCGGAGGTGGTTGGTAAGTCTCATTGTCCGTACGCCAACGCACATAGGCCTTGAGTCTTTAATGATGTGCCGCAGTCTTTGCCCGCCGACGCGCATGGGTTTAAACCCTGGTGATGCGCCGAGGCTATACTGCTGACGCGCATGGGTTCAAACCCTGATGATGCGCCGAGGCCATGCGCATGGGTTCAATCCCTGATGATGCGCCGCAGTTTTCTCCTTTAGACACATTGTGTGTTCTCTTCTGACTTTTTCTGATCTTTTGCTAGTGTCGATGGCAATCCCGCTTTTGAGTAAAGTTTTCTTGGAGGCTGCCTTCAACCAAATGGGAGTAGAACATAACGAGGAAGTGATAAACCCTGCTCAAGATGCTCTTATGCTGGATCAGCCTCCTGAGAGAATGACCCAAATTCGTGAACAGCAGTATTGATTTCTCAAACGGATGATGGAGCGTGGAGTCATTAAATCTTCCACATCTGATAAACTGACCTTCCTGAAGCCTGAGTTCCTGTTTGGAGACCGTCTCACTTCTACTGACTCGTCAGTGCTGAAGGTCAAGGAGGACTGGTCGCATACTGGTGTCCCGGTTTGTAGAAAGGTTTTATCCCGTCTTCAGGGTTGGGAGATCACCAAAGTTGGTCCCATCTATTTGGGTTTTGAGGCCAACGAGGATTTAAGGGACCTGGGCGAAGGTACCACCATTCTGCCTCAATGGGGATTCCGCTGGTTGCAAAGTATCCGGCCGTCCCATCTGGTGTACCGGAACAGGAATCAGTGCTACCTGGAACCGTACTTGCCGAGCCGCTTTGTGCGGCAATTTGGTTATGCTCAGATGATGTTGGATAACCCCAGTATTACCCTGGGGTATGTTGGAAGTTTGTTGGATGGTGCACGAGCTTGGCATTACTATAATGCCGGATGTACCGGAGCTCGTTTTACGTTGCCCGTCCCCGATCCGTGGCCGCCCATTCTTTACTCGGCCGCCAAATTTTACTGCGTTATGGCTGTCCCGCCCTCCGGATATGACAGGAGACCAGTCTTATCGCAGGCACCCAGTTAGCAGCGACTGGGGATACGCCAGTGAAGGCCCGGCCGCATCGTCCGTCAGGGGTGGGTCAACGGAGTGCCCCCTCCGCATCACAAGCAGAACCCTCGGGCGATCGATCGAAACGATGTGCAGATACAGGGGCTGAATCTCCTGTGTCGAAGAAGCAGAAGAAGGCATCGTTACCGACGGTGTCATCGGATTCGACGTCCGAAGAGGTAAGGACATCCTACTAAATCTGATTTTGGTTCCGTCACTTACGAGGCCCCATCTTCTTTTGTAGGAGCCGCTAAAAAGAAAACCTCGTACCCCAAAGTCGGGTGGGAGTAGGCGAGAAGAGATGGCGAGCTCGTCTGGAGTGCATATCCCGCCGACAATGATATCTCTCATGGAGGAAGATCGGAGGATACTGTCATCGTGGAGGTTCCGGTATCCCCGGGTTATGTCAGGAGGGAACCTGAGGGTGCAGCAGCTTCCGAGGTGACGAAGGCCACAGCGGAGGCTTCACATATCGAAGGTTTAGCAAGTGCGCAGCTTCCTGGTGATGAAGAGGAATGGAGTTCATCATCTTCCGATGGCATCGCTCCGGAGCTGCAGGAGTCTGTTGCGGGGGCAGCAGAAGCAGTGAGGATAGAGGAGAGGGTTGATTCCCCTCCTTGTCATGATAAAGGGAGGTCGGCTGAATCATTGCCAAATCCTTCCTTGGCTTCAACCATGGACATAGAGATGGCTACCGACCAGGCGGTAGCGACAGACTTTGTCCCTGTAGAGGGACTTGAGAAGAATGAGACCCTTCTGCCGGTCTTGTCTCCTGGGGCTGGCCAGGAGATAAATGTTGATCTCCCCATTTTGCCGGGGGGGGTAGCTGATGCTGATAGAACGTCGGGGGTAGAAGAGGTGGCCGTTGACGTCGATGATTTCTCCGGGCTTGAGAAGGGTAAGGGTGTGGAACCCCCTGTTGCTCCTTCCACTTGGGGTACTATCACGACGCATGTGCCGGCTCCTTCTGTTCCTTCGGCTCCTCGGGCTAGCAGTCTGGCCCCTGTTGATGAAGAGCCTATTGCTGCCGAGGTTCAAACCTCTCAGATCGAGATTGGCGGATCTTCCTCCGGTCCGCAAACTGTAGTAGCTCCCCCAACTCCTGCTATGACGCCGCAGGTGCTGGCGGATGCCGACGAGTATGTGAAGTTTCTCGTCGAGGGAGTGTACAAAATGCTGGAGAAAGGTGTATCTGTAGTGATGGATGCCAAGGAGAGCTTTGCGACAGCAAAAGCTTTGGCAATGCCTTATATCGAGCTGATCTGCGTTCACCAAGGCCATGACCATATGGCCAAAATTCTGGAGGTTTCGGTGATTGAGCTGGACGAGCGGCTCACGGAACTGCAGCGCATCCAACGAAATGACCTCTCTGTCTTGATAGATGCAGAGATAGGGAAGTTGATTGCTGAAATCGATGCTTCCCATCGAGCCGATGTGAGCAGTTGGGAGCGTGAAGTGGCTGGGACTGAGGCTGCGGCGGAGCAGTTGTCTCAATCTATGAAGAAGACGACGGAGAAGCGGGCTGCGGTGGATGCTAACATCGCAGAGGTTGATGCTCAGATGCGCCGTCTTGAAGACCAGCGGGCCCAACTTCAACTAGAAGCTGATCGTGTCCTGGCTGAACACGTGGCATTCAAGCAGGAGGAAGCGACTCTTACTCAGCGGACCCTTGCTTTGGCTCAGCAGCGACGACAGCTTGATGAGAAGTATGAGAGTAAAACTTCCGCTGAGGCTGTCGGATTAATGCGTCAAGAAGCCGAGCTCCGAGTCCAGGCGACTGTGGAAACTCGTACTGCCGACCTGAGACGTCGAGTCAGAGAGCTCTCATCCCACCCTGGAGAGGATCGGGGACTGTAGTTTCTCTTCTTTTTATGTGTTTTTGCAACTCTTGCTGGGGAAATAGCATATTTCTGTACTCCCTTTTTTAAAAAATAAAGAAATACACTATCTCTTTTTTTTGTGATGCGTTCATTTTTGATCTCATGAACTTGATGATTTATGTGGACCTATTATCTTTTGCGCACCTTGGTTTTTAGGTACAGATAATAAGTTTGAAGGAACCAACATGTTTGCTCAGAGGTAATGTGGACATGGCAATCATTAGGTTCAAATGATAGAATCTTCCTACTCAGAGGTATTTATGGACGTGGTAGAAATGATCCTGGGGGATACGCTGAACAACTCAGAGGTAATGTGGACGTGGAAGTTCTGCGATCAATGTACGACAACACAGGAGTTGTTTGTACGGGATGTTTACTCAGAGGTAATGTGGACGTAGTAAACATGAAGGATAGCGTAAGCTCACGAAATGTAAGGTTCCGCTTTATAGGATGTAGAGAGACAACTCAGAGGTAATGTGGACGTGGTTATCTTTCTACGGAAGGATGCCACGGAACAGCTGGGTTCCGGAAGCGTTTGATTTTGTGAAAAGAGGTTGTTTGGGGAAATACATGTCTTGGAGGATGTCAAGAATAGTACTTCTTTAGGAACTTGCCGTTGATGGGCATCATGAACAAGTCTCCATTGGGTTTGGCGAGGCGGTAAGCACCGTTTGAGTATACCGTCTCAATGATGAAGGGTCCTTCCCATTTGGGCTCGAACTTCCCTGGTGTCTTATGAGTTAACACCATTGGCCTTCTGACTGCTAAAACCAGGTCGCCAACTTGGAAAGTTCTTTGCTTGACCTTCTTGTTGAAAGCCTGTGATATACGGGCTTGGTAAAGTTCGATGCGTTGTTGAGCTAGGAGACGCTTTTCGTCAAGTGCCTCCAGTTCCCGCAGACGACGACGTTGATTGTCTTCTTCTGTGAGTTTGTTTGTGATCGCTACTCGGAGTGAGGGGATCTGGATCTCGAGAGGCAGTACCGCTTCGCTCCCGTAGACCAGGGAGAATGGTGTGTTGCCTGTTGGGGTCCGTACCGTTGTGCGGTAGGCCCAAAGACATTCGCCGAGCTTTTCGTCCCGGTCGCGTTTGTTGGATGACACGACCTTTTTGAGCAGCCTGACGATAGTTTTGTTGAACGCCTCGGCCAATCCGTTTGCTGTCGGATTGTAGGCGGTTGAGGCCACATTTTGAATACGATTCTTGTCACAAAACCTGCTGAAAATGTGGCTGATGAACTGGGGACCATTGTCATGAATGATTCGCCTGGGTACTCCGAAACGGTAAATGACATGGTGTTTGATAAAGCTGACCACCCTGGAGCTTTTTACTTCCGCTAGTGGGACTGCTTCCGCCCATTTGGAGAAGTAATCGGTGATGGCCAGGATGAAACGATGTCCTCTTGATGAAGGAGGGGTGATTGGTCCTACAATGTCCATGCCCCAGGCTTCGAATGTCCAGGAGGCGACTGTAGGATGTAGAGGTTCAGACGGTGTATGTATGAAGTCTGCATGAAGTTGGCATGCATGGCACTTCTTAGCATATTCCACTGCGTCGGCGGCCATGGTTGGCCAGTAGTAGCCCATACGTCGCAGTCGATCTTGCAACTTAGGACCTGGTTGGTGAGCTCCGCAAGTTCCGTCATGAGCTTCTCGAAGAGCTTCGGCCGCTTCTTCGTTAGACAGGCATCGAAGGAGAAGCCCGTCGAAGGAGCGTCGGTACAGCATTTTAGTGGCTGTATCGTAGTAGAATCGAAGAGAGCGTCTCCTGACTGAGACGGCTTCCTTCGGGTCTTCCGGAAGGATTTCGTAGACGACGAAGTCGATGAATGGGAACCTTCAGTCTCGGACATTAACATCGGTGTTTGTCGGCACGGCGTGAGCCATTTGCAAACATAGGTTGTTTCTGGGACAAATCAAGTCTCGGCCAGTTACCGTGACATAGTGTTGAGTCCCAAGGGGCGCGGCCAATGAGGCTGCGAGGCCAGCCAGAGCGTCAGCCTCCAAATTTTGTAGACGGGGTACATTTTCGATGAAGAACCCAGTGAAGGTTGAAATGATGTTCAATGCAACTTCATGGTAAGGGATCAAATCTTCATGGCGAACCTCGTATTGCCCCCGAATCTGGTTTACGACGAGTTTCGAATCGCCGTAGGCTTCCAGATGATCCACCCCCAGCTGTTGTGCTAGCTGGAGTCCCATGACGAGTGCGTTGTACTCAGCAACATTGTTGGAGCACGGCTTCGAAAGAGAGTATACGCGCTGGATGACCAGCTGATCGGGGGAGACCAAGACTACCCCCACTCCTGCGATGATTTGGCCGTTGGGGCCCGTTCTTGAAGCGCCATCGAAGAACATCCGCCAAACGAGGCTTCCTTCAGTGACGTTTGATTCTTGGACTTCATCCGGGATGTCTTCATAAAGTTTTGAAGATTCTGGGATGGGGTGTGCAGCTAAAAAGTCAGCCAGAGCCTGACCCTTGACCGCCTTCTGCGGGACAAACACCATGTTGTATGGCGTTAGTAGGATCGCCCATGTAGCCAGCCGGGAGTTTAATGACCCTGGCTTCGTCATGAGAACTCTGAGTGGATTGACTCGGGAGATGACGTGAATTGTCTGGCCCGAGACGTAATGACGAGTCTTCTGAATGGCAAACACCAAAGCCAAGCACTCATTTTCAACGGGATTGTACCGGTGTTCGGCCCCGATGAGTGTTCGACTGAGGTAGTAGATTGCTTGCTCGTAGCCTGCATCGCTGTTTTGAGCCAGTAAAGCGCCGAGGGAATGATCCATGGCACGGACGTAGAGGAGGAATGGTTTGCCGGCGACAGGTGCCACTAGGACTGGCGGGCTTGTCAAGTAAGCCTTGATGTCGTCGAAAGCCTTTTGGCACTCCTCTGTCCAGACGTAAGAGACTCCCTTCTTCATGAGCTGAGTAAAGGGTTGACATTTACCGGAGAGGTTTGCTATGAACCTCCGGATGTATGCCAGACGTCCCTGTAAGCCCCGAAGTTCTCGAAGGTTCTTCGGAGGGTCCATGTTGAGGATGGCTTTAGTCTTCTCGGGATCGACATGAATGCCTTTTGCCGTGATGACAAAGCCCAAGAATTTGCCGCTAGAAACCCCCAGGAAGGATTTAGCGGGGTTCATTTTGAGTTGATGTGCCCGCATGAGATCAAAGACCGTCCTCAGGTCCTGTAGGTGATCTTTTTTTAGGCGGCTCTTGACTGCGATGTCGTCAACATAACACTCAACTGTCTTGCGAAGATGTTGACGGAAGATGGTACTCATCGCTCGTTGGTATGTTGCACCGGCATTCTTCAAGCCGAAGGGCATTACTGTGTAGCAGAAAACACCTTTCGGAGTCCTGAATGACGTGTGTTTTGCGTCATCGGGGAACATCTTGATTTGATTGTAGCCTGAATACCCGTCCATGAAGGACATGCATTCAAAGCCACATGTGTTGTCGATCATTACATCGGTGATTGGGAGCGGGAATTCATCCTTCGGGCAAGCAGAGTTGAGATCCCTGAAGTCAATACAGACTCGTATCTTCCCGTTCTTCTTGGTGACAGGGACGACGTTGGCTACCCAGTCCGGGTGTTGTTCCTCACGGATGAAGCCACTGGTCAAGAGCTTGTCCACCTCCTGATCGATGGCATTCATGATGTCCGGGCGGAAGCGTCGCTGTTGTTGTTTGATAGGTTTGGCATCTGGTAAGATGTTCAACCTATGCATCGCGATCTGTGGATCGAGACCCGGCATGTCTTCGTAGCTCCAGGCGAAGACGTCAATATACTCTTTAGCCAGTTGGACTAAAGATTCTCGGTCTTCTCCTTCCAAGCTTTTGCCGATAAAGATGGGTTTAGAAGAATACCCATCCCCGAGGTCGATCTGCTCGACTTCGTCTTCGGTGGGAGGTTCTCGTAACTCAAAACGAGACTCCCATTGTTCTCCTAGGCGTTGAGCCCAGGGTTCCTCTTCGAAGGGTTCCGGCGGTTGGTCTTCGCCTTCATCTTTCTGAGGTTGCGCCGATGTCATGTTAGCTGACAGCACTTTCCTGAAGACTGATCCGATGCTGGTATCGGAATCCCACGTCGATGCTTCAGACGAGTGGGAATGTTCTATGTCTTCTGCGTCTGAACTCTCTGGAGTTGATGGCGGCGTGACATAGCCTAACCCCCGTCGAGTCCGATTATAGTAATCCTGTAGCTTTCCATTGGGCATCGAAAGCCGGACAGGGAGATGCCGACCCTTGTCGTTGTTTAGGCCTTTATTGCTTTTCAGGTCGTAGCCCATCTTTTGGATGATGCGCTTTGCCGTATCCGTGTACCGATAGACTTGTACTCTGCCGGTATCAGGTTCGGGCTCGATTGACTTTAGAATGATGCTTAGGGAAGACCCCAGATCGATCTGAATCCTGCTCACCTTTACCGAACCGATGTACCCTGTGTAATACAACGGTCGGTTATGTCGGTGATGCTTGAGCAGCATGTCTTGTTGGGTGAAAGTTATGTTTGGGATAACTTCATCCGCACAATGACAGTGTGCACAAGTAGTTGGGAGGTCTTCAGGCTGCTTGATTTGACTGAGAAAGGATTCGGCATCCTTTAGAGCTTCGCAGAGAGCTTCTCGGGAGTCCTTGGAGAGACGCAGGAGCTCGAACAAAGACAAGCGTACAGGAGTACTGGCCAGTTGTGCCAGAATGTCAAAATTGTGGGGCTTGGCTAGCCCCGAAGCATTTTCTTTCCGCAGAGGTCTGTCGAAACGGGCTTCCACTTGCTTTTGTTTATTGGCTGCTGAGGGCTTGGATGGACCCTCCTCAGGAATGGTGCCAGGAGGCACCACTTCGGCGGCAGCTTCACCGGGCTGGGAGTTCTGTTGTGCACGCGTCTGCACAGGAAGCGCCTCTTCCGTTGAAGAAGAGACCGTGCGGCAAGACTTGATCTTCCTGCCTTTTGCTTTGGAGGTAGGGCGTACCTCCGGTTGAGTTACCTCGGAGACGAGGTCGGGATGAACCCAGAGGACCTCTCCTCGAGATGTGGTGAGTGGGACAAGTCCACTCACATTGTCACGGGTGGGTGGCAAGTTCACCACCTCCATTGTCGCCTTAGGGATGGGGACGACGCCATCTTGTGTGGTAGTCGACGGCAAGGTGCCGAACTGAAGTGACACCACATTAGCTGACACCGTCTTCTCTTCGTAGTCGACGGAGATTACATCCGCATTGATCATGCGCTGGATGTAATTTTTGAGGACGTAGCAGTCCTTGGTCGGGTGTCCGACAAACCGATGGTAGTGACAGTACCTCGGGTTGTCCACTTTCCCGACTTTATCGGGCCGCTTCGGGTCCGAAAGCTTGATCTTGTCACCCTGCTTCAGTATCTCAAAGAGTTGCAGGGTGTCGTCATCATTGAATAAATAAACCTCCTTGGGTCTCGGTGCCAGTGGAGGCTTTTGAGTAGGCGCAGATGCGCCCTTCGAGGCATTAATAGTCAATGCCTGTTTCCCCTTTGTTTCTCGTCCGGAGTTGTTGATTGCGGACTTTTTCCTCTTATCGTCAAAGGCGGGGAAGCTAACACCCAGAAGACGTGCATTGGCCGCCTTCTTCTCTGCAGCTTCAGCTTCGATGATTAGGGAGCTCCAGTCGGGAGGGGGAGTAGAGTTAAGCCAGAGCTTTACTGCAGGCAGCATGTTCATACTGCAAGCGGAGAGAAGCGCATGCTCCGGCATGCCCGGAGGTAGCCTGAAGCAGGCCTGACGGAAGCGTTCGATAAATGCCCGAACTGTTTCCTTATCCTTCTGGCGTATCTCAATGAGAGACACCATCGTCATGTCCTTCCCACCGTCGTAGAAGCGGTCGAGGAAGAGGCGTGTCAGGTCGTCGAAGGACGATATGGAATTATCGGGGAGGCTGCAGTACCAGTCATACGCCACCCCTTTCAGGGCCCCAACAAAGATGCTGGTGAGGAGCGCGTCCTCCTTCGGAAGATGCCCTGTCTGCGACTGGAAGTACGTCAGGTACCGTCGTGGAGAGTCCTTCCCGTCATACGGCGTGAGTGTTTGTGGTTTATACTTTGGGGGATAAACCACCTTGTTCCACTCAAGGGGATAAGGCTGGGGAATGCCCATCTTCTGGCGCTCCTCCTGCCTGTTCTTGGACTCGAAGCGCTTCCGCAGATCTTTGATCATTTTGACCACGTCCTCCGTGGAGCTAGGAGTCGGGGAAGGAGGTACCACCTGGAGTGGAGCGTTTGAGGGCTCCGACGTCCGGGGTACTTCTGTGTCTGAGGGTGTCCGTTGGAGGGGCACACTCGACTCTCCATTGGCTCCTGGGTCGGGACCATTTGAAGGTGTCCTGATCAAGGCCGACCGCATCACAAATACTGCTTGAATCAGTGCTTGCATTGAGGCAGAGAGGGTTTTGAGTCCTTCCTCTAGCGAGTCTATGCGCTGGACAATGTCCTGTGGCGGCGCATCAGTCTCAAGATCACCCCCGGTCATGTATACTGTCATGACACGGCCGGAAGTGGATGGATTAGTTGAGGCTTCGCTCTCAGCCTCGTTCTCATGTGGGGGAGTCACTTCTCCTGGTGTTTGGCCATCTCCAGCCACATTCTGGAGTTCGTCTTCGACAGGCGCATCTGCAAGGGCCTGACTGCCCTCAGCTCTGTCTTGAAGGGCCTCTTTGTTTCCAGCACTACCCCCGGCGGTGTCCTGGAGAACATCGTCATTTTGAGGGGCTTCAGGGAGGCCATCTTCGCCTTGATGAAGATCCGCCGCAGCTGTGCTTTGGACATCTTCGTCTTCGGAAGGAGGCTCGACAAGGGTCTGGCTACCCCCAGCTTCCTCCAAGAACTTCTTCCTCGACCGAGTGCCTTCGAACACTCCAGAGGTCGAGACAGCTGCCTTGGTTTTCCTCGGCTGGCTTTTGGATGAAGATGAGGAATTGGCAGTCGTCTTCCGGACAGATGAGGAGTTGGAGATCACGTTGCATGAAGCAACCTTTAGCTCCTCTTCTGCTGACACCTTCGTCCCAAGGCGATGTCGGAGG
Organism: Iris pallida; assembly: GCA_029216955.1. Lineage (NCBI taxonomy): Eukaryota > Viridiplantae > Streptophyta > Magnoliopsida > Asparagales > Iridaceae > Iris > Iris pallida. The sequence continues at coordinate 7,569,799 of JANAVB010010791.1, forward strand.
GGTGTCGATGATTGTAGCCGTTGGAAGACCGACTGCTTTGGCGGTACTGCCGTCTTGCAACAGCAGTTGATGGTGACCACTGCACAAGTGTGCCCCGTGAGAGGCACATCGTGCTTGTTGGTCAACTCTCCTGACCGACGTTTGTGAGTGATCACGTTGTGCAGGTCGTTGGAGGAGAGTGCTACCCTCACACCCCTCTCAGGCGTATGGCAGGGCCAAGCACCGGGGTAGTCGGGTGAGTGATGCGCCCCCTGATCTAATACCAAGCAGGCATCACGATCAGTAGTAGGGGAACCACAGCATTTGAAGTGACTTGAACGGACCTCAAACGCACAACCAGAGGAGGTGCGGGAGTTCAAGACCACTGAGTTTGCCTCTCTCGGCTTGGTTGTGCACGCAGTGAATGCGCCCAAGCGAGATGAGGACTTTGAAGGTCGACTCGTTGTCGGTGCAGAAGCACTTGAGTCAACCTTGTACAGCTTGCCATCGGCAGCGCGCATGATTATAAGCGCGTGCCTCTGGCCGGCTGCTGGCATAGCACGTTTGTGGCGCATGGCCCATGCCGTCTTGGATTTCTTCGTACCAGTCCGCTGGGGCGCATAGTACTCAGCATCCAAATTCTCCTCGCCATTACAGCGAGTGAGTCTGTCAAAGACAGAGGCTCTTTGTGGCGCATCAGAAGTGATGCACGGGGCATTGGCTGTGCCCCTGCTCCGTCGACGTATCTTCCTCGCCTGAGAGGAAGATGGCTGGGGAACGTGGTCAGCCGCACGCTTCCCCGAGAGATGCGCTGCATCAGCGGGCGCACCTTGACTGCTGAGGACGTCAGCAGGAAGGGAAGGCTGGACGGGCGCATCCCCTTCAACGGTGGTGCCCGAGGCGTCGACTTTGCGCACCCAGACTGCACGGGTCTTCTTTGGCTTCGACAGCCGCTTCGAAGGACTCGAACTTCCTTCAGAAATGAACTCCTCGTACGTCTGTTGATTGAGGCGCACTACCAGCGTCTTGTGGGAGGAGCCCACCTTCACGTCGTCGGCCTGTGATACGACTTTCTCGGTAGAGGAGAAAGAAGTCCCCGGCAGAGTCGCCAGCTTGTTTGCTATTAAAATTGTTTTGATTGAAATTTTAATACAAACAGAACTGTGATACAATATAGGACTTAGATGTAGTCCTAGGAGTACACTTTTGTTTAAGCTGGGTCCTTAGTGCCAATGGAGCGAGTGGTAATGCGTTAACTCCGTTGACCGGCTGACGACGGTTATCGGTTCTCTGAAGGTGTTGATTACTCTGGGTGCTGGAGCTTGCTGAGAGGAGGAAGATATTGAGTGTCTAGAACTGCCTCTCCGGTGATTCTCTGTTGTGGATTCTCTCTGTGTTGTGAGTCTCCTGTGTGAAGGAGATGATCCTTCTATTTATAGTTTTGCAGGCTGGCTGCTCATGCACGCATGCAGGATGCGCCGGTGTGGGGACGCCACGTGGAGGTTGCTGATGGAAGCACACGGATGCTGCGCCCTGATCGAGGGGGAGAACTCTTCATACTGCTGTTGTGAGCCGGCACGTAGCAGAGAAGATCTTTCCGTTGCTGAAATCTTGGACGAGTTGAGTCAAAAGACACGTGTCGTCGACTCATGGTTCGAAGATCTCGGATTTGGTAGAGAGGAGTGATCTGGTGAGCTGCGTCTTGGATTGGGCGCAGGAGGAGGCTGCGGCTCATAACCTTTAGGAGTTACAAACCATTTGGGGTGCATGGCTTTTGAGGCTCATGCAGGCGACTTTCCTTCTGTCTTTCGGGATCAGAGAGCAGCCTGGGGCGCATGGCTTTTGAGGCGCATGCTGATTTGGACGCATGGCCGTAGAGACGCATGCGGTTGGTTGAGTGGCCACGTGGCAGTTGCCGTCGAAATAAAGTCATGATGATGCTGACGTTGTCGACGCTTCATTTTCTGAAAACTGTCAACTGTTCAGACTTTCGGAGGCGTGATGCCAACTCTGTCAGTTCAGCATTTAATGTTGGTGACGTTCGATGGACAGCTGAGTGGGCGCGTCGGTTGGCGTTCCACTCGGTATGGAGATGTGTGGGGGCGCACCCTCTGTAATACGCCGAGTACTGTAGGGCGCGTCTGTGTGATGCGCCTGATGCCGAAGGGCGCGTCCGTGTGATGCGCTGTCTGGCTCTTCGAGTGCTATAAATAGCCGTTTGGCTGAATTCGAGGCGTCCGGTTCATCCATTTAATATAAATTTATTGCACAGAATTCGGAGGGCCATCCACTTGGCGCGTGGGTTTGATCTGCCCGGCCTATAAATAGTGGTCATAGAGAGAAGATTTGCTTCTCATTCCCTTACGTACTTCCAACATGAACTTGATGCATTCTGTTGACGAAGTGCTCCGAGGGTGAAGATGAGACGCTGTGTTGTCTTCGATGCACTTGAAGGTGACTGTTACATCCAAAAGACGGAGTCGAGGGCTTCCGAGGCAGGCGGAAGGTGCCTGTTGCATCTAAAGATAGGGATGCTCGGGCCTTGTCTCCGTTATTCCGGAAGAGCCGTAGATCGGAATGGCGGTGCTAGGCTCTATCTTCCTTCAAAGTGGGGTTTGCCCACTTTGGTTGTGTTGAAAGCTGCTCCTTTAGCCGCGGTTTCGATCACGGTCTTCCTTCGCCTTTGGAGGCTCTTTCGAAGCCTCCCCTGGCCACAGCATTTGCGGTGCTCTTCTCTTCCTTGGTTCCAGCCAGAGGGTTAAATGCTTTGCTTGACGAAGCACTTATCAGGTGAGCCTGGCTGGAAGAGCGGCACATAACTGGGCTGCTGAAGGGATGTACATAACTGAGCTGGATGCACATGACTGAGCTGCTGAAGATATGGTGGGATGTGTCTGGTTGGAGGCGCATGATGTCTGCTGCGCCTGACTGATGGCGCATGGTGGCTGCTGCGCTTATCTGGAGGCGCGTGGTAGCCGCTGGCTGTAGACTTAGGATCTTTCCTTTGTAGAAATTCTCCTTTGTACAACCTTTTCTTAGACATGTAATAGACTTCTGTATATCAAAAAAAGTCTTCTTTCGAATGTCTATCTTTATTGATCTTGCTGTGAAGTTCTTCGTCTGAGTTCTAGCGCATGTAGTGTCTGGCACATGGGCTTTCTGGTTGTGAAATTCCATGCTTCTACAATAATGAATGTAACTATATTTGAATAAACAGAATACATTCACCCCATTCTTTGTTTGTGATATTTGTGGCGTCTGTACTAGAGGGCCTAATACAGCATTTGTGTTAGATAAAGGTATCCTACTGGAGGACTTTTTGGTAGACCTATTGTTCTTTTTTGCATCTAGAAATGCGAGCAAATAGAGTTGAATGATATTTTGTGGACCTACTACTCTTTGGTACACCGATGGTGCGATTAATTGATTAGAATAACTTCTGTGGACCTATTACCCCTTTGCGTATTGGTGGTACGGGTAATAGATTTGAAACAAAACCTAACAGAGGTAATATGGACGTGATAGGTTTTTTGGTCTTAATACCATGTCTTTTGTCTCGGGTTGGGTACATGTGCTAAGTCAAGAGGCTATCGATATCAGAGGTAATATGGACATGATACACGATAATCAAGAATAAAAATTTTTGTGGACCTATTACTCTTCTGGGCACCGGTGGTGCGAGTAATAGATTTTGAGACAAATATAACAGAGGTAATATAGACGTGATAGATTTTATGGTCTTAACACCATGTCTTTTATCCCGGGTTGGGTACAGGTGTTAAGTCAAGAGACTATCGGTATCAGAGGTAATATGGACGTGATACACGGTAATCAAGAATAATTTTTGGTGGACTTATTACTCTTCTGCGCACTGGTGGTGCGAGTAATAGGTTTTGAGACAAAACCAACAAAGGTAATATAGACGTGATAGATTTTGTGGTCTTAATACCATACTTTTATCCCGGGTTGGGTACAGGTGTTAAGTCAAGAGACTATCGGTATCAGAGGTAATATGGACGTGATACACGATAATCAGGAACATGAAGTTTGCTCAGTGATAACGATAAGCAGGACAGAATCCTGTGCGATAAAGCATTAGAGTGGGAGTTCAGGGGTATCAGCATACATGACTTGCCACTCAGAGAGATGTGATGCAAATTTACTCGAAAAGAAATAGAGTTTGTGAGTTCAGAGGTACTTGGTGTACATAACTCGATGATCTGAGAGATTTGGTAGTTTAAGGAAGTACCAGCACGTCTTTAGGCATAGTATTTCTTTAGGAATTTGTTGTAATAATCCCGAGTCTCCAGACGGGGTTGACAGCTGTAGAGGTGATCACTGACCGTTGCCGTAATTCAGACCTAGAGTAGCCTCCATATCGTACTCCTGCTTTTGCATGAAGTACTTGGCTTGAGAACTATACAGATAGAGTGGTAATCTTCCAGTATCGGGTTCGTGATCAAACTCTTGTGGTATGAAAGGTTGAGGACCTTATTTTTGGCCGAAGATGATCGCGTGATCCCTTTTCCTTCTGTCTGGGACTAGGAAGTAGGCACCTCTAATAGAAGTAAGTTTGTTTACGGTATAAACGGTTGTCACTTGTGTGAACAGGTTAATGTCCCGACCGAGTCCCATAGTATACATCAGATTAAGTTTATTACACTCAGGATAGTTCAATGGCAGCCTCTTATTGACGAAATAAAGAATTTTGTCCACAGGGATTACATCATCAGGAGAGGGACTATCTACCTTTGCAACAAGATACTTTGCGAGTTCTGCATCCTCTTGATCTACCCCCTGCATAATCGGAGGTGGGGACGCTGTCCTGGCCAACTTGACCACCAAGGGTTCTGCTTATGGTATTGGCTTGTCTGAGGGTCTCAGATCGACACTTGGTTGCTGGCTCGTCTTGGAAAGACGGATAACCATCGGCTCGACAGAAGAGTTCGTGTCTTCCGAATGCTTTTGACTGGATCTTGGCAATCGGATCACCATCGGCTCCCCAGAGGGCCTTGTATCTTTCGGTCGCCTTTGATTGGATTTTGGCAATCGGATCACCATCGGCCCTATGACGAGTTTTGGCTCTTGGCTGGTCCTTGGGATTCGAATGACCATCGGTTCCAACTGTGCAGCTGGGGTGGGGAACCGGGCACCTCTTTAAGCAAAGTTGCGATAAGGGGTGCAGCTTTGCCCGGTTTGCGGGTCTGGAGATGAATTCTCAAGGGTTCCTCTGGTCCTGTGATGGCCTCCAGTTTGTCAGTTATGTGTTTCTTGGATTCGTCATATAGACACGCCTCCGAAGAATAGTAAGACTCAACCCCCTTGAAGGGATAGATGTCGGCAAATTCAGTCTTCACGAAGCCATGCTTACTGACATACTTGAAGCACTGGTGGAGTGTGTATGGCACGATCATGTAGTCATGTATCCACGGACGTCCCATAAGGATATTGTAGGACGTATCTGCATCTATGATGTAGCAGGTAACCTCTGTCCTCAGGTCGCCGATCTGACATTTCAATCGGATCTTTCCTAAGGGATAGCTCCTTCCCGAGTTGAAACCGCTAATGGCGGTGTTGGTTGCCGCTAGCCGGTGCATAGGGATGCTGAGGACTTGAAGCAAGCTTTTCGGGATAATGCTTATCGACGAGCCAGGATCGATGTGCATCTGATCTACCTTGATGTCGGCTATGTATCCAGTATAGTACAAGGGGCGATCATGCATGTTGGTCTTGATCAGCATGTCCTGTCGGGTGAATACGATGTTGGGCATTGCATCCGCACAGTTGCTGCCCTAGAGATCTATTGACGAGTCTTCCTCTGTAGGTTTGACCTGGGCTAACTAAGCTTCAGCATTCTGGAGTGCTTCACGTAATACGATACGAAGATCTTTGGAGAGCCTTAGGAGCTCGTATAATGACAACTTTGTTGGCGTATTAGCCAGTTATGCTAATATGTCAAAGTTATAAGGTCTTTCCAACCCCTGAGGTGCATCCTTACGGAGCGGCCTGTCGAAGCAAGTTTCTTTTAGCATGGACCTGTCCGCTGGTGGAGGCTGAGATGCCCCCAAAACATCAGCGGCCGACAGCGTTGCTAGCTGAGTTCTTCAACTGAACTACCCAGAGTGGGCTGGACTTGTGACCCAGACCGGGTAACAATGGCCGCCGCTTCCTCAGCTTTGGCTAAAATTGTATGGCAGGATCTGGACTTCCTGTCCTTCTTCTTGTTGGCTGGAGATGACACCGCCTGGGTAAATTCGGGCACTAAGTCTGGGTGCACCCACATGATCTCTCCTCGTAACGTGGTGAGAGATACCAAGCCAGTCGTCTGGTCCCGAACGGGAGGAAGATTAGTAACTTCCATCGTTGCCTGGGGGATATGTATTACCCCGCCTTGAGTACTTATTAGAGGAAAGTCGCCGAACTGAGTTGACACTATGTTCGCCGCCACGGTAACCTCTTCAAATTCTAGCGACGGAGCTTTGGAGTCGATAAGATTCTGGATGTACCGCTTTAATTGAAAGCAGTCATGAGTGGCATGATGAACATAGCGGTGAAAATGGCAGTATTTTGGGTCCTCCATCTCTGCCGCTCGAGGCTCGCACCTTGGTGGAGGGAGTTGGATCCTGTCCCCTTGCAAGAGCATGTCGAAGATAGGTTTGACATGGCTATCTTCGAATAAGTAATTCACCTAGGGTCACTGAGCTTCTGCTTGCTTTTGTTCAGGCTTCTTGGTTGAATCAGCGACCAGGACCTGTTTGCCTTTATTATCCCGGTTATTGGAGATGCCGTCAGTGTTTTTGTTATTGGAGGTGGTACCAGGGTGTTTGCTTTTCACCTCTCCATCCGGGATGTGTAATCCCAGCTGGCGAGCCTTCTTTAACCTTGCCTCTGTATTGGTGGCGCTTATGATGAAGGTCGTCCAATCCTTGAACTGATCTTCACCTATCCAGAGGCTGATTGCGGGGAGCAACTTCTTCTGGCATATTTTGATCAAGGAGCTTTCGGGATTGCCTTGGGGCAATCTCATTGCGGTTTGTCGGAATCGCTCGATATAGTTCCTTGTTAGCTTCCTCTCTCCCTGAATGACATCCATGAGAGACGACATTGTCACATCATGTCCCACTTCGTAGAATCTCTCTAGGAACATGTGCTTGAAGTCGTCAAAAGAATGGATGTAGTTGTCCAGAAGGTTGCAATACCAGTCGAACGCGATCCCCTCCAATGCTTTGATGAATAATCATGTGAGGATAGCGTCACTATGTGGCAAGTGGTCGGTTGTGACCTCGACTAGCAGAGGTCTTTCCGTCATATGAATTAATATGAAACGGCTTGTACCTTGGTGAAAAAGGTACATCTCTCCATGCAACGGGATATGGCTGCCGTATTCTGAGGTCTCGAGAGAAATCTCAGGTATTGAACATTGGCCGAAGCTCCTGGACTTTCCTCCTGCTTTCCTAGCTTCATCTGTAGCTGAAGGAGCGGATGCTCTTAGCAGATTGTTATCCAAAGGAGGAGCGGTTGTGTTGGAGTCCGCGTTGACTGCGGGTCCCAAGCTTGTTTGTCCAGGCATCATTGCCGGTTGAGTCGACAAGGCAGCTTTGATTTCGTCTACTGACTTGACCAAGGACAGGAGCATGGCTTCAAGTACTTCTAGACGTTGTCGGTCAGTAGGCGCTTCTTGATCATCTTCGGCCATAAAGACTGTCCTCACGTGGGTAGAGGTGGAAGGGATCGTAGCAGAGGTGCTCGCTGTGTCATACCCTTGTACCGAAAAATCATCGGGGAAAGTCGAAATGTCTTCCTCCTCGAACTCGGAGGAGGTGCTACCCCCTGTGCCAGAAGCCGCATCGTCTTGGCGAAGGCGGTCATCCTCAGGGATGTCCATGTCTGTCGCGTAATTCTAGTGGATTGCTACCCCCTTTGTATGCTTTTGGAACACCGGATTGTCACATACTTTGAGGGGACTGCTACCCCCGGCCTCATCTACCCTTAGGGAGGTCAAGGATGCACCCCAGGTGTTGGCAGCTTCTTTTTGGATCGGGTGCCTAGGTAGACACCCCCTGTGGTTGTCGGTGGCAGTCCTCTAGATGAGAGTTTCCTTGCAATACTGGCGGAGATTGCTGGGCTGGAAGAGCCTGTCTTATTCCCTCCCTTGCCAGGAAGAGCCTTCCGGGTTGAATTACAGGGGGCGAAAGAAAATTCCTCATCTCCCGGGATTTACACATGTTTCTCAAGTTGTTGTTGGAAAAGTGCTGGCTGGTGCAGTAGTTGGAAAACGGACTGCCGATCTTCGGGTGCTGCCGACTTGTCGCAGCAGCAGTTGATGATGACTTGGGTGCAACGACGTCCCGAAAGGGGCTCATCGCATGCCAAGGTTGCTTCCTTCTCCTTGCGTTTGTGAGTAATCACTTCTCGTAAGTCGATAGCGGGTTGATCTACCTTTGCAACCAATTTGTGGACTCGGGTATCCCGAGCATACGGGTGCATAGGTATCATATTTTCTCCCTGATCTGAGGCTGGTAAAAGCACTTGCTCTCGATCGTTGGAGGGAGACTTTTGAGACCCACCATATCCGTTAGCCCTGGGGGACTAGACGCAGGTGGTTCTGTACAACTTTCCATCAGGAGCCCGTATAACAGTTAACGGTGCCCGTTGATGGTCAGCAACTTAGACAGTTGACTGGGCTTGTTGGGCCCGCACAGCCCTAGACTTCTTTGACTTAGCACCCAAAGGCGTATAGTAAAAAGAGTCCAGATTGATATATCCCATATTCTCAATAGGCCGTATAGAGTCGGGCCCGTATGAGAGACGGTCGAATACAGAGCTTCTGATAGGGCCGCATAAGACACTGTCTATGGCCATGATTAGCTGCCACATGGGCCATCTGCTGCGGCCAGAGTTGGCTGCCGCATGGGCGATCTCCCTTCGGCCAGAGTTAGCTTCCATATGGGCGATCTGTCTGCGGCCAGAGTTAGCTGCCGCATGGGCCATTTGCCTGCGACCAGAGTTGGCTGCCGCATGGGCCATCTGTCTGCGGCCAGAGTTGGCTGCCGCATGGGCCATCTGCCCATCTCTTTTATGTGGCCTCTTCCTCGTCCACATAGATTTCCCTTGAGCCTTCAAAAACTCAGCATCGTAGTATTTTCTTTTGCTGGATTTGGGGACAGTGGGGTTATCTGTGGTCAGAAGTAAGGCCGCAGGAGAGTCTTGATCACCGTTTTGAGCCAAAGAAGGAGCTTCTTAGAGAACTGGTCAGGGGCAACAGTTTTGCACTTCGACATGATGCAGGCTCTCTTTGGGTTGGCTCGCTTCTGTGATGGGCTGGCGCTCCCTTCAGAGAGCATTTTTTTGAATGCTCGTTGGTCAAATCGAACCACGAGCATTTGCTGCGTGGAGCCGAGCTTGGACGTATCAGATTGCGTCACCAACTTCTCATCAGAAGAGAAGGATGTCTCCAGCAGAGTCGCCATCGTGTTTGCCATTAAATATCAAGCACAACAAATTACAAATGAATTGAACTTGATTGCAAACTTGCTTGTACAAGAGAAAGCCTAGAAAGAAATCCTAGGAAACAATCTAAGTGTTTAGTTTTGATTCTGGGGATGACGATAGAGGCTCGGGAAAGTGTAGCAACTCTGCCTTACTCCTTGGACTATCTGACGCGTTCCTTGCTCTTGACGAAATTGCCTTTCGTAGGTTGCCAGCCTTTTGCAGGGGTGTGGCACCCTGCTATTTATAGTGATAGATATCTTGAGTCGCATGGATGGTCGCGTGGCCACGTGGCTATAGCAGCACACAAAGACCCGCTCCTTGGCCGCCAACTGGCGACTTGTTAGGATTTTGTTGCAGCAAATCTGGTTGGTTGAGACTTGGTCAGCCTGCCACGTGTCCTATCACAGGGTAGGATCAATCTGCTTGAGTCATTTTGAGCCGCATAAGTCTTTCTGTGTTCGGTCATGCTGGGCCGCATAAGACTCATGTAGCTTAAGTCACAGTCTTCCTTAGTCCGCATGTAGCTTGGGGAATTTTTTGCCGCATAGGTTCTATATTCTGGGCCGCGTAAAGCTCATGCTACTCAGAATGCAGTCACCTATGGCCGTATGAAGCATATAAATTGAGCCACATAAGGCTCATGCGGCTCGGATCGTAGTCCTTTTGGCTGCATGGCCATGTCTAGACTGGTGACATGATGTTTTGTCTGATCACGTCTTATCTTTCTTTTTGTCAGAGTGTCAGAGTTTGTCAGAGCTATCATTTTTGCCAATTTTGACAGAGTTTTGTCAGCTTTATCATAAGGGTTGATCAGCTTAGCCACATAAGTAACTTATTCTTTTTGCGGCTCAAAAATCAGTCTGGTAAAGATGGGCCGCAGGGGGCATGCTGAGTCTGTCATGCGGCTCTTCTTTATGCGGGTCAATCTATTCCAGAGTACTCATGCGGTTAGTTGTGATCCACATGAACCCCATATTTTCCATGCTTCTACAGTGACGTGCTTACTCATCTGGCCGTAATGTAAGGCCGCCAAACTGTGGTCACAATGTTGAAGGACCTTTTATAGTGGTAGCTTCTTATTCAAAATAATTTCAGAAATGCGTTAATTGATTCACATCTATTTGTTGCAGTAGAACCACCAAAATAATTTCCACGTAGGAATGTGTCCGCCCATCACTTCCTCATTCTGTACAATGCAGTGATCCACTCATTGTTCTCTACATTATAATCCCCTAGCATCTGTTGCCAACAATTTTCAAATTCTTCGACTGAATAGTACCTGTTTAGAAAACATGGACAATAACTAAAGTTTTAATATTGTAACAACAACATACTTCAAAGTAAAGTACCAAGTGTGAGATGTACCTTTTAATCAGAATACTCAATTCTTTTGCAAAACTATCTCGGTATACATATTTGGTTGAATTGTTTAGGATATGCTCTGAGCACATTCGATGGACTACGCTGGGCATTAAATTCTCAATTGCTTTATTCATGGATCTGCAACCATCCGTGAGAACTTTTCTGATAATTTGTCATTCATACACTCTTGGAATTTTTGTAAAACCGAAGAATATGTCTCAGCAGACTCATTATGGATCAATACAAACCCAAACACACAAGTCATTGCATGATTGTTTGTACCCACTAGAACCACCAACGGTATTTGACATCTATTTGTTTTATATGTAGAATCAAATGCTAGTAAATTTCTAAATAATTTGTGATCGAATCGACTTGTACCGTCAACCCAAAAGAGATGGGTCAATCTAGAATCTTCATCTACCTTGTACGCGTAGAAGAAATATGGGTCAATGCCCTCCTTAGCTTGAAGAAATGTAAGTGTTGTCATAGCATCAACATCGTCTAGTGCTCTACCATCTTTAACGAAAGCATTGTATAAATTTTTTTCGTCCATCCAACCTTATCCCAGCCACCATTCTGGTGGACAAATAAATTTTATACGTCTAAAGTCGTCATCCTGGATTGCTTCATAAGCTTAGCTTGTTCCAATTCTACGGGTGATATCTTACGATGGGATCTCAAAAAAACTGTTTCAAAATCATTCGCCATATTATGGTTGTGATATACTCAAAAAATTTTGACAACCCACAGATTTGTAGAAATGGCGTACCCAATACGAAAATTTGCTTTACAACCACTTATGCTTCCACTTCTTGGCTCACGAACCCTGTTAGGAGCTTCATTGTATTTCTTCTGTCTGAATCCTGTATTCGAACAACAACAACTACGGACCATCAGCATCCCAGATTTGTTTTTCTTTACTTCGTTCTTTCTAACACTGAAACCAAATATTTTTGAATATTTCCGGTAGGATGTCTCTGCTTCTTCAATAGAATTGAAGTGTAAGCCAACAATATCTTCATCTAGGAGATCCTTTGGGTCTTTATTAATGTTGGTAGACTATAATTTTTTATGATCGCTGCATCGAAATCCAATGGAGATTCACCATCGTGCCTAAAAACAGAATTAAACAAAATAATATGAGAAATTAATGTAAAAATATAATGCATTTCTTAAATCCATTAGAAAAGGTGAAACGAAATAACATTTCGTTATTTACGTTGATGTCATCGTCATCGTTATGATGCATTTCTTCGTTATTTTCTTCCTCTTGTTCTTTATCGTATCCTAAGTTAACAGATTTCAATCTTTGCTCATCATCCAAATCATCTGACGCCGCTATTAGAGCGAAGCTTTCTTCATCAAATAATTCTTCCACATGACCATCAGTTTCTTCATGTGACGCTGCTATTAAAAAACAGAGTGTGTTAGAAACCAACAGAAGAATTGAAGAACAAGAAACAATACAAACAAAAAAAGAAAAATGCTTTACGTACCTTCAAAAACTCCCTCCTCTATGTACGTCTGCCACGTTGCCCTCTTCTATTGGCTCATGTCTTCCCCCAACTTTTTTCCTATTTACTTGGGTAAATAATACAGCGCCATGTGGCGGAGGGACATGGAAGAGGGACATTTTGGAGGTACATTTAGCATTACTAAAAAATGCATGAGTGATCCTAAAAGCATGCTTAATTTTAAAGAAACAACTTCCAATAACACAACCTTTTCGTCTTCTGTGTACATGTTTTATTGAATTGTGTAGGATAAAGCATGCAGCAGCATTTAATGCTGCGTTTACTAGTGTGTAATTATTTCTAATGATATGGTATTAGTGGCCCTCTTCTAATGATATGTACCTCCAAAAACTCCCTCCTCCATGTACCTCCATCATGTGGCCCTCTTCTATTGGCTCATGTCTTCCCCCAACTTTTCTATTATTTACTTGGGTTAATAATGCAGCGCCATGTGGCGGAGGGACATGGAAGAGAGACATTTTGGAGGTACATATAGAATTACTCAAAAAAATGCTTGAGTGATCCTAAAAGCATACATAATTTTAAAGAAACAACTTCCAACAACACAACCTTTTCGTCTTCTCTATACATATTTTATTGAATTGTGTAGGATAAAGCATGCAGCAGCATTTAATGCTACGTTTACTAGTGTGTAATTATTTCTAATGATATGGTATTAGTTAACACAATCTGCAAAAGAAAACCACAGAGAGAGAGAGAGAGAGATGGGATAAAGAGAATTAGAGAAATATTCCCGCGGGCGAACCAAAATAAAAAAAATTAGACGCTTGATTTAACATTTAAATTACACTTAAATTCATAATTAAAAATATTTTTAATATCTACAATATTATTGAAACTAGTAGTAATATTAATACTATTATTACCGGACCATATTTTGCTCGACCGGTAGTCCATCGGTTCGGAATGATATAGTTCGATGCGGCCTGTTTGACCCATACTTGCAGAATTCCCCGAATTCAGTTGATCAAATCAACAAATTTTTATTTCAATAGCTCATTTTACTAATAACTACCATCATCACGTATCTTCTTTTACATTATGCATGCGAAAGGATCGAGCTCGACTAGTTCTAGCGTACGAGTTTAGACGAACACTAACCGAGCCCAAGCAACGTAACATCAGCTAAGTTTCTAATACAGTGATATTACTGTTAATTTAAATTTTACAATATTATTGAAACTAATATTGATATTAAAATTTAAATTAATTTTTGATTTAACATTTAAATTTACAACTTAAAAATAGTTAAATTTAAAATTCAATTTTTGATTTAAAATTTACAATATTATTGGAACTAGTATTAATATTAACACTACTGTTACCGGACCATATTATGTTCGTCTGGTAGCCCATCGATTCAGAATGATATAGTTCGATGCGGTCGGTTTGACCCAAACCTGTAGAATCTCCGAATTCAATTGATCAAATCAACAAGTTTTTATCTAATAGCTTATTTTACTAATAACTACCATCATCACGTATTTTTTTTATATTACGCATGCGAAAGGATCGAGCTCGACTAGTTCTAGTGTACGAGTTTGGACGAATATTAACCGAGCCCGAGCAACGTGACATCAGCTAAGTTTCTAAAACAGTGATATTACTGTTAATTTAAAATTTACAATATTATTGAAACAAATATTAATATTAAAAATTTAAATTAATTATTATTGAAACTAATATTAATATTAAAATTTAAATTAGTTTTTGATTTAAAATTTAAATTAGATTTAAATTCACAACTTAAAAATAGTTGAAGTTAAAATTTAATTTTTGATTTAAAATCTACAATATTATTGGAACTAGTATTAATATTAACAATACTGTTACCGGACCATATTATGTTCGACTGGTAGTCCATCGATTCAGAATGATATAGTTCGATGTGGCGGGTTTGACCAATACCTGTAGAACCCCCGAATTCAATTGATCAAACCAACAAATTTTTATTTCAATAGCTTCTTTTACTAATAACTAACATCATCACGTATTTTCTTTTACATTACGCACGTAAAAAGATCGAGCTCGACTAGTTCTAGCATATGAGTTTAGACGAACACTAACTGAAATCGAGCAACGTGACAACAGCTAAGTTCTAATACAGTGACATTACTGTTAATTTAAAATCTATAACATTATTGAAACTAATATTAATATTAAAATTTAAATTAATTTTTGATTTAACATTTAAATTCACAACTTAAAAATAGTTAAAGTTAAAATTCAATTTTTGATTTAAAATCTACAATATTATTGGAACTAGTATTAATATTAACACTACCGTTACCGGACCATATTATGTTCGACTGGTAGCCTATCGGTTCGGAATGATATAGTTTGATGCGGCCGGTTTGACCCATACCTGCAGAATCCCTAAATTTAATTAATCAAATCAACAAGTTTTTATTTCAATAGCTCCTTTTACTAATAACTACCATCATCATGTATCTTCTTTTCTATTACGCATGCGAAAGGATCGAGTTCGACTAGTTCTAGCGTACGAGTTTAGACGAACACTAACCGAGCACGAGCAACATGACATCAGCTAAGTTTCTAATACAGTGATATTACTATTAATTTAAAATTTACAATATTATTGAAACTAATATTAATATTTAAATTTAAATTAATTTTTGATTTAACTTTTAAATTATATTTAAATTCACAACTAAAAAATAATTAAAGCTAAAATTCAATTTTTGATTTAAAATCTACAATATTATTGGAACTAGTATTAATATTAACACTACTGTTACCGGACCATATTTTGTTCGACTGGTTGCCCATCGGTTCAGAATGATACAGTTCGGTGCAGCCGGTTTGACCCATACCTGCAGAACCCCCAAATTCAATTGATCAAATCAAGAAGTTTTTGTTTCAATATCTCCTTTTACTAATAACTACCATCATCACGGATCTTCTTTTACATTACGCACGCGAAATGATCGAGCTCGACTAGTTCTAGACGAGTTTAGATGAACACTAACCGAGCCCGAGCAACGTGACATTAGCTAAGTTTCTAATACAGTGACATTACTGTTAATTTAAAATTTATTATTGAAACTAATATTAATATTAAAATTTAAATTAATTTTTTATTTAACATTTAAATTAGATTTAATTTCACAACTTAAAAATAGTTAAAGTTAAAATTCAATTTTTGATTTAAAATCTATAATATTATTGGAACTAGTATTAATATTAACACTACTGTTACCGGACCATATCATGTTCGACTAGTAGCCCATCGGTTCGGAATGATGAAGTTTGATGCGGCTATCTTGGCCCATACCTATAGAACCCCCTAAATTAAATTGATCAAATCAACAAGTTTTTATTTCAATAGCTCCTTTTACTAATAACTATCATCATCACGTATCTTTTTTTACATTACGCACGCGAAAGGATCAAGCTCGACTAGTTCTAGCGTACGAGTTTAAATGAACACTAACTAAGCCCGAGCAACGTGACATCAACTATGTTTCTAATACAGTGACATTACTGTTAATTTAAAATTTATAATATTATTGAAACTAATATTAATATTAAAATTTAAATTAATTTTTGATTTAATATTTAAATTAGATTTAAATTTACAACTTAAAAATAGTTAAAGTTAAAATTTAATTTTTGATTTAAAATCTACAATATTATTGGAACTAGTATTAATATTAACACTAGAACTTCCAAATAGTCTTTTCCTTATTCGGTCACCACCCCCCACAAGTGGGTTACACCTCCGAAACGAGCGGGTTAAATAGCATTTTCCATTAAGAAAAGAACACATCCAATTAGAGAGAAAGAAATGAGAGAAGAAGAATAGTCGTAATGGAGAGGAGCAAGAGCAAGATCAACAGCAGCGGATGGGCTGTCATCCCTACGGAGATTCTTTCGATGATACTAGTATTGTCGGGGATGCCGGCAGACGAGGTCATGTGCAATATGGCCCCAGTGTACCGTTCGTGGTGGAAGGCGCTCAACGGTCCCTTATACTATTGGTCCAACATGGACTTGAAATAGTAGTGCCGGATTGGCCAGCAAACCACAGAGATTAGTTTGACCGTAAAGAAGCTCGTGGCTCGCAGTACGGAAATTCTGCTATCCTTCTTCTCGTACAAGCTTGACGAAGTCGCCTTCTCTTTTGCATGTTATAGGCCTGTGCAAAATTTTATTTTGTCTTATTCTAATACTTTATTTTTCTATTACAAAATGTTATGTATACTTGGTTAATTTCTATTGATGTTTTCGCCTTTTTATAATACAGTGGAAAATTTTTAAGTGTGATGCGCATTCCGAAGTGCTTCGTGAGTGATATAAAACTTTCATGAGATACTTGGAGTTTCTTCCATGCTGAAAGAACTTGATATTAGCTACTGCCTCTATATCACGTCGACTGGAATATTTTCCACCCGCAAGTATTGCCATCGTCTGGTCAAGCTGAGGAGGAACATGCCCCCTCCATATTTCATAGTCAGGAACAGATTCATGCTGAACACATTCAGCGAGACGGAGGGAAAGGCCGTGGCCGATTCGATGTCGTGTCTCGAGTACCTAGAGATGGGCTCAGGCATGTTCAACGGAGACACGCTACGATCGATCATATGCAACTGCAAGGGTCTTCGCGTGCTCGACATACGTGGGTAATTTAACATGCACCTCAACGACGACCTCAGAAAAATTTGTGATTTAATACAGACGTTTAAACGACCCTTTGATAATGTAATCCCCGGGGAACGTGGATACGAGATGTATAGTGATTTAGATCTCATCAATCAGTCCTGGAGTGAATGGTTCTTCTGACATTAGCATGCATGCATGCATTTCTTTGTATTTTTCATATTTATATGATATAAGTATTTTATCCTCAATGCAATGGATTATTAATGTTAAAGTGTTATTAATATTCTTAGTCTGGGTATCATCTGATCTATTGATATCCTTCATTCTGGACAAATTACAAAATTATCCAAACTAATGTTTTTAGACCATGTGGAGACGAATTTTAACGGTAGAAATAGCCCTGATACTGACTGTATGAGTGATTAACATTACGAGTTCATTGAACTCATTTGGAGTTCATTTCATCCATATAAAACTACTTTGGAAGTGGTTTTCACCTTTAATTTGACACGTGTCAAATTTTTTAGTAGAGGCTGAACAAACACCCTTGTATTTGTGGGTAAACAAAAATAAACTCTTAACATTAATACAACACCTCAGTGTAATCATATCCAAGAGATTTTGACGTTTCTCCACACAATGATGAAATTTATCTTCTTCAAGATGAATTTTTGCGGTGCAAATTCCACTCATATTTACGGTATCAGTGCCATTCACCACAACTAATGGTGATAGACATTTATACAAGAAGAGTGGCCCGGGGGAGATACGAAAAAATTGGTTTCATTTTCACAACCCTTTAAAATCTATTTATACAACCAAACTATTCATCTTCACCAGCCTTCAAAACCAATTTATATAGATTCAAAACCAAACTAAACAGCCAAACTATTTAAAATTCATAACCCTTCAGAACAGTCTCAAAATGGAGAAGAGCAAAACCTACATTTGTGGATGGGCCAATATCCCCAAGGAGATCCTAGCCATGGTTTTGGTACTAGTTGAGATGTCGTCTGAGGAGGTCGTCTGCTTGTCTTTCGTTCGTCAGTCATGGTGGAAGGCGCTCTACTGTCCCTGCTTCTGGTCGGACGTCAAGTTGACCCAGTAGTGCCGCAGGGTTAACCTAACCTCAAAAATTTATGAGGCAATGAACAAGCTAGTGGCGCGCAGTGAGGGAATTCTAACCTCCCTCTCTGTTTACAAACTCGGCAAAGTGGCCTTCTCCTTTACTTCCTCAAGGCCAGTACATGATATTTTTAATCTGTTTTGTTTCATAAGTTATAAGTTGTTAATTTTGATTTTTTTTTGTTTTCCTGGTTATACCACTATTTATAATATAGTGGAAAATTTTTAAGGGTCCTGAGAATGCCAATGAGCGACGTGAGTGATAAAATATTGGAGGAAAATTTAAAGTTTTTTCGGTTCTGACAGAACTCGACATCAGCTACTGCCTCCACATTACTTCCCAGGGCATCCAACTCCTCAGACGTCGTTGCCAGCGTCTAGTTACGCTGAAGTGGAACATACCACCTCCGCAGTTCATGATCATGAAGGGATTCAAGAAGGACACCTTCGACAAGTCAGAGGCCATGGTTGTGGCCTCTTCGATGCCGCATCTCGAGCACCTCGAGGTAAACTTTGGCATATTCGACGACAATGGGCTGAGAGCTATCATGAAGGAGTGCACGGATCTTCGCGTACTCGACCTAAGAGGATGCTGGAATGTGCGACTAGATGGGGACCTCAAGTACATACATAGTTTTGGTAGATTTTGTAACGGATCCCTTCGAGGATCAGAACCCATGGGAGGAGAAGAATGATGATTCACTTGAACTAGGTGATTAACCGTAGTTGGATTACGAAATGTTATATGATTGTTCTGACTGTTAATATTAAATGATTCTTATTCATTGCAAGGCTATCTGTGTGCTAAATTATAAGACTATATAGGATTATGATTGAATCTAATATTTTTTAACAGCGTCATAAATGTTTATGATATGAGCTAAATGTGTTGGCTAAGATCGAAAAATATGTTTCCACATTTTTAACAAGGTTCTTGTATTATTATAGGCTGCAAAAGAAAAGGACTCAAAATTATTTTAGATTAATCATACTCAGATTTCTTTGTGTATTAGAACAAATTAAATTTGATTATAATTAGAATTCTTAATTTTTATAATATTAGGTTGTTAATTTGATTTGCATTACATTAAATCTTTACATAGATCGGACTCAAAATAATAAATTAGGATTAATATTTTGTACATACTTGAACATTCCCCGTCCTAAATGTACCATACTTTGTTAAAAGCACGGAGAATTGCCATTCCCCGTCCTAAATGTACTATAATTTGTTAAAAGCATACAATAACACCCAAAAAATGATAACAATAGAAAAATTCTACAGAACCCACACACCAGACACGAACCTAGGCCTTCCATGTAAAAGCCAAACAGCACGACCAACTAAGCTGGTACTTACATTTGATGAAAAATGAATGAGATACTTGAACGTTCCTCGTCCTAAATGTACCATACTTTGTTAAAAGCACGGAGAGTGGCCATTCTCCATGATAAAAGCACAAAAAAGGCCATTCCCCATCCTAATGTACCATACTTTGTTAAAAGCATATAATAACACCCAAAAAATGATAACAATAGAAAAATTCTACAGAACCCACCCACCAGACTCGAACCTAGGCCTTCCATGTAAAAGCCAAACAGCACAACCAACTAAGCTGGAACTTACATTTGATGAAAAATGAATGAGATACTTAAACATTCTTCGTCCTAAATGTACCATACTTTGTTAAAGGTACGGAGAGTAGCCATTCTCCGTGATAAAAGCACGGAGAATGGCCATTCCCTGTCCAAATGTATCATACTTTGTTAAAAGCATATAATAACACTCAAACAATGATAACAATAGAAAAATTCTACAAAACCCACACACCAGACTTGAACCTAGGCCTTCCATGTAAAAGCCAAACAGCACAACCAACTAAGCTGGGACTTACATTTTATGAAAAATGAATGAGATACTTGAACATTCTCCATCATAAATGTATCATACTTTGTTAAAAGCACGGAGAATGGTCATTCCCCATCCTAAATGTACCATACTTTGTTAAAAGCATTTCATAACACCCAAAAAATGATAACAATCGAAAAATTCTACAGAACCCACACAATAGACTCGAACCTAGGCCTTCCATGTAAAAGCCAAAAAACACAACCAACTAAGCTGAGACTTACATTTGACGAAAAATGGTAGTACTCGGTATTTATTTAAGTCAAATTGAATACCCCATGTTTTCCAAATAGGAATATGAAGAGACGGTTAGGGAAACGTGTATATATAACTACTTGTATCCCCATTCATATGGTAGGTTACACATTAAACATAGCTCCAAAAAAATCTCTAGGTTGGGAACCTTGGCCAGAGAGTTATGCGGTGGCTGAAGCACGGAAGAGGCAGCCGAAAACGGACTGGCTCGCCGAGGCAGCTTACTTCCTCTCCTCATTTGGGTTGTCCCTTGAGGTCATTGCTCGACCTCTAGATCCGGTGCCCAACTTCGACATATCATCGATCACTCCGGAGGAACGACAGACTCTGGAGAAGAGGGAAGCCCTAACCTGCCTCCTCCATCGTGCGGGTTTGTGCACCCTGGAGGACTTTACTGAGGTCCTTCACGAGGCCAGTGAGGGGTCTACCTAGACCTCTTCTTTTTCTTTTCTTTTTTTAATTTTTGTTCAGTTTACTTCTTCTTCCTCTTGTCTCCCTCGTCGGGGAATGTTCCGGCAAAGAAGCTTGGATTTCAATAAAATATATTATTTTGTTAAGTAAATTTGATTTCTGCTGCCGGCCCATCAAGTCTTGTTACGTCATATAATTGATTACGCTGCCAGCAAAAAGTTCTTGTCGTCAAATCCATCATTCAACAATAATTATTTTATTTATTTTTGAAGTAACAATTTTAATTACAAAAACTAGTATAAAAATATTGTTTGTTTGATTGCAATGTGGAAAATATACGAAAAATAAATTAATTACATGAAATTATTTTCCTGGGAAAATGATTCCATAGAATTTAAAAAAAAAATCCTTGGAATACGTAATTTGGGTGTTTTATTGTCATTATTTTCCATGAAAATAGTTATTTTTCATGAAAAATTATATTTTTCTATGGGTTGGACAAGTTTCATTTTCCACCATTTTTGAAGAAAATATGGAAAATGATAGCTTTTTGGAAAATAATTCCATGGAAAATATAAGCTACCAAACACTACAATTGGTGGAAAATTTGTGATGAAAATATTTTCCATGAAAAAAAAGCCAATCAAACATAGCCTTACTAAAAATGACAAAAAAAATATTTTCCATGGAAATAAAATATTTTCCATGCATGTCTATTCCAATACAAGAAGTAATATACTCTATTAGGGGTAGTTAGGTACTTACAATATCTGGGTATTTCAATCTTAGTTTTGTAAATAGTTCTTTTTAAGTATATGCAAAGAAAATAAAAGACGATTTTGAGTGTCTTATACTTTTTTCATGTACATACAAATTAGTTTTTCAAATTTGGGTCTTAGAATCCGAAGTGTCGTGCTTTTAAAAATTTGAGACTCAACACTACTCATAGGTTCCCACTTTCCAATGTCATATAGTACTTGAAACTAGTTCCACTGTAGATGTTATTTACAGCAACCGATTGTTAAGGTTTTCAAAGTACTATACCTTTCCCTCTTTTTTTTCTAAACCCTCTCCAAATCCTCCCCAAACGACTGCTTAAAATTATCAAACTGTCGCTGAAGAAACAACGACCGTCTCCGAAGGGAAAGAATCCACAAAGGGTTGCGATACACGCCACAAGGGCAGAACTTGCAAGGGCGACAAAAGCCTAGATTAAGGCCACTAGGGCAGAGGCCGAAAGGGCAGAGGCGAAAGCAGTCAAGCCACCTGCAAAAAAGGCTAAAAAAACTCATTGCTCAACAAAGGCCGAAAAATCTATCTTTGATACAGAGTCGTCGGAAGACTCAACTTATGAAGATCGAAGGCGTACTAAAGCGAAGGCAAAGGTGGCAACGTATAAGGTCATCAGCGTACTCTGAGGATTCCAAATCCTTAACAGAAGAGGAAGATGAAAAGGAAGAGCTATCATCAAATAAGTCCCAAGATGGAGAGGAGGTAAAAAAAATTTATAGACTCTAAATCTAATATGACATACAATAAACATTTCAAAAAAAGGTTGTTATGCCAGAAAGATCAATTAAGATGGCTGATGTCAAAGACGAAGCTTTCCTGGATATATTAAAATTCTGTCAGTTGGAGAAACTGAACAAATCCTGTCTTGGAAAAATATTCCAAATAATAGTAAGAGAATTTTACTCAAATCTTCGGGCTAAAATTAAAGAAAAAGAAGAGGATCAACAACTGGTATTTCTGAGAGAAAAACTGATTAGGGTAATGCTGCTGTCATCAATAAATTTTATGGATTTGATTCAGTTCCTGAGTTTGATATGAAAGATATCGATAATGTTTCCATGAGAGATGTAATTCATGAGATTACAGGTGTATCGGTGGGTGCCAAGGCCTCTCAAAATGTATACAAAGATCAATTAAAAACTTTGTATAAATTGTTGTATGCCTATGTATCTCAAACACTCAACCCTACTGGACATGAGCTTTTTATCTATCCCGAGAGATTAAATTTTTTTTATTATATAGGAAAGAAAAAAGGATGGATATAGGTTCTTACATGTTTAGTAGAATGATACATCTTGTGAAAAAACCAACTGCAAGGACAGTCCTCCCTTTCGGGAGATTTGTATACCCAATGGCTAGTAAACATTTTGTCCCAAGCTTAGTAGAGGATGTTTATATTAAAAACAAAGGGCTCATGAAAAAATTAACCTTCACTAGAATATTTGGAAAAGGGGCAGCAGCAGCAAGCAAACCATCAACATCTGGAAAACCATCAACGTATGAAATTCCAAACACTAAGGACAGGGTTGATGATCTATACAGTTGCTGCAAACTTTGAGAATGTCTTCAAAGAGATGAAGACTATATCCGACAATCAGAAATTAATTCTGGATAAGATTAACCAGATAGAGGTTAAATTTCCTGACGAATAATAAGATTTTCCTTCCCTCGTGAAGAAGGTAAATGGGGCTAGCCCCAACTGGTGCTAATTTGCATTTTTTTTCCTCTTATTCTACTACTCTTGATGATTTCGTAATATAATATACACATTTATACTCTAATATGTGAAGGACACATATATACACATTTATACTCTGTTACTAACTGATCTAGCTATCCAAGTCATATTATTTTCTTATCTAACATCTAGGTTTGCTTGCTAACTGTATATACTAATAGGACGATATCAGTATCATCACTAAAAAAGGAATCATGAAATCATTTGTATTTGAATTAAGGCTCCAATCCAGTTATTACTGTATTGTATATACTTGTGAGCTTTAACTCAGCTAAACCGAATCTTTATCTCTGATGCTTAAGGATATATCAAAACTTCTTAGCCCCTATATTCTACATTAAATACTCTAGGACAGACAGTGGAAGCCTGATTAAATGATATTCAGATTTTTTTGAACATATTTTAATATTAAATGAACATATTTTGGTAAATGATATTAAAAATACTGTAAATATTTGATGAAAAATGAATGAGATACTTGAACAGTCCCCGTCCAAAATATACCATACTTTGTTAAAAGCATGAAGAGTGGCCATTCTCCGTGTTAAAAGCACGGAGAATGGCCATCCCCATTCTAAATGTATCATACTTTGTTAACGTAAAAATTAGAATATACTTTGGTACATGATATTAAAAATACTGTAAATATTAAAAATATGGTTAATATGACAAAATGTCACAATACAAAAAAAATTGTTCTCTTCGAAAATATTACCATTAGAAAAGCAAAAAAATATTATCGTTAAAAAACAAAAGCAGATTTCTTTTTTTTTAATATGTGAGCAGATGATCCGCCCGACCTCAGAAACAGGTTTCCTCCGTTCACCACCACCACCCTGGCCTGTAGCTTTATAACCAAAATATTAAATTGTTAGATGAAAAATAAAATTTTTAACAATGGCATGGACAGTAAAATTTACTAAGCCGGGAGCCTGCAGGAGCGATGTCGCTGGTACTCCTTGTTGTCCGAGGAGGACTCGACGACGTCCGACACGAACCAGACCGATTCTTCTCGGTGCCGCTGGTACTCCTCGTTGTTCGAGGAAGGCTCGACGATGTCCGACACGAATCGGACCGATTCTTCTTTCCTTCTTCATCTTCATTTCTCCTTCCACCACCACCACCACCACGACCTGTAGTTTTATAACAAAAAACAAATTATAAAATTTATATGTAGATGCACAATTAGTTTTACGGAATTTATACGTAGATACACAAAATATTAAATTTGATGGACAAAAGAGAGATTAAATATGAGTTAATTTATGGTGTTCACTGAAAAAATTAAAGTGGAGAATGACCTACTATAGCAAGTTACCAAGAGGTCAAGAGTCAAAATCCGCATTAAATGATGTTTCTACTCTATTATTCAATCTGAACCATTGGATCAACATCCAATGGTTCAGATTTTGGATGTATCGATACATCCTTTTCCATAGAATGTATTGTAGAAGGACATATATATATATATATATATATATATATATATATATATATATATATATATATATATATATATATATATATATATATAAGTCTCTGAATGGTGCCGACCCACGCGATTAGGGCACAGCCGCAGGCGACCTTGCCACCCCCTCCCCGGCCGTCGGATCCACGCGCGGAGGACAGTTGGGGACGGGCGGCCCTTCATGGCAGGCGGTGGTGGCGGCCCCCTGGGCGGGGGGGGCCTGGAGGCGGACAGCAGATTCAGCAGGAGGGGCCGATGACGGCCAGGGGGGGCGGCCGACCCCTCCCAAGCGGTGGCGGCGGACAGGGCGACGGCGGCCCAGGGACAAACGTCTTCGGCGATGGCGGGTTCCGGGTCGAATTCGCCTATTTTTGAATTCGGATCGGGATCTGGGTCTAGGGATGGCCGGATTGATGATGATGGTTGGACGACGGTGGTGAGACGACGTCCGGAAGGGATAAGAGGGGCTCAAACTCAGGGTATGAGTCGGACGGGCCGTGGAAGGAGCGGGGGTAGGTCTACCATCGGCCTAGGTACCATACGACGACAGGGAAGAGGTCCGGGATACACTGCGGCTGGATGGCGGCCAAAGGCGACTGCGGCGGAGAAAGGAAAGAGTATTGCTGGAGATGTTGGGAGTCAGAGGCCTCCGTCTGCTACTCCCCAGAAGGGCACAGACGGGCCTTGTCCCAAATCCTGGAAGGATGTGTGTATGTCGGGTAGGAACAAGTGTCCAGTGTCGATGGAGTATGTACCACCGATGCAGGTTGGAGGAGGACTTCGTGCATACTTTCCGACGGAAGAGATAGCGAAGGTCACGGACTTCTGAAAGAACACGCTGGTGATGTATGTGTTGGGGCATAAACCGTTCTATAGGCAGATTCGGGGTTATGCAGAGAGGGTGTGGCGGCCCAAGGGGAGTATGGAGTTCTTCTCTCGTGAGAATGGGTTTTACTATGTGAAATTTGGTTTGGAGAAAGATGTGTCCAGGATTATTCAAGGGGGGCCCTGGTCCTTTGACGAGCGACTTATTATTCCGAAGGAGTGGACTCCGGAGCTGAGATGTGAGAAGGAAGTGTTGAAAGCGATTCCCGTCTGGATTCGCTTCCCTGAGTTTCCGGTAAAATACTGGAGCATCCCTTTGCTTATGCGATTAGCTAGCTTGGTCGGTAAGCCGATCAAGGCGGATGAGGCTACGGCTTTCCGTACCAGACTGATATACGCTAGAGTATTTGTGGAGATAAAGGCCGGGACGGAGCTTCCGAGTATTCTCGAGTATCAGGTGACATCCGGGGAGGTGTTGACTCAGGCTGTGGAGTATGATTGGGTTCTTCCAATGTGTTCCTTCTGTGTGTTTTGGCTACTCTTCTAGAGCTTGTCGGACTAGAGGGATAGAGACAGTTAGGGCCTCGGTAGCGCAGATGGAGGTGGTGGAGCCAGAGGTGGCACCCTGTCCCAACGTAGGATTGGCGGAGACAGTCAGGCCGATGGAGGATGTCTCCCTGATGGAGGAGGCCAGGAGGTCCATGACTGACACCCCACAGAGACATGAGGGTTCCCAGGGTGTGATAGTCCCGTTCTGGCCCCAGAGGAGTATGGTGACCAGGGGTATGAGTTCCCTGGATAGCAGACAGGATGGGATGGAGACATCCATGGTAGAAAAGGTCTATAACAGGAAAAGGCATGCCCCGTCCCCACGAAAAGAGGAGCACCAGACTGGGGAGCTTGATGATCAGATAGTGGCCAACCCTGATTGGACCTTGACTCTCTTCAGGATTCAGGCTCATTTTGCACATTCCTCGGGGACGGGGATGGAGGAGGATATAGATCGGACGGACGAGACACTTCCCTCGGGTGTCAGTCCAGATGGAGTCCAGGGGGCCCTCACATTAAGTAATTAATGTCGGTCCTTGCCTGGAACATTCAGGATAGGTGTTCCATTGGAAGATGGAGGAAGATTAGTGGAGTTCTGAAGAGGGAGAAGGGTGACATTACTATTCTTCTCGAGACAAAAATTAGAGGGAAGACTATGTTATCTCGCAGGATGCCTGCAAACTGGGCTCATATCCACAACCTGGATCTTTGTGATATGGCTAGGATCTGGGTTCACTGGAACAGAGATAGTTAGAAGGGGGATCAGGTTCTGATGACAGAGCAACTTATTGGCATCTCCTTTGTCAACAAGGGAGGATTCTACTTCATTCTTGGCGCAGTTTATGGGCATAACGATAGGCGGCTTAGGGAGTCCTTGTGGGCGGACATCGTGCGAGTAGGTCGTATGACGGAGCATCTGCATTTTCCCCTACTACTTATGGGAGACTTCAATGCCATGCTGCATCGTCAAGAGAAGGTAGAAGGTCGTCCAGTGCCGGATTCGATCTTATACGACTTCCAGAGGTGTTTTCTCCTGTCTGGGCTGAGGGGTCTGGAGAGAGCTGGACACATCTGGACCTGGCACAATAAGGCGGTCGACAACAGGATTGCCTGTCAGCTGGATCGGGCTTTGGAAAACAGCAAATGGTTTCGCTACTTCCCGAATTCTATGACGGAAGGGCTAGCGGCAGGTACCAACGTTCACTCCCCTATCCGAGTGGGTCTCTCTGAGAGGCCCTCTTGGAAGGCTCGACCATTCAGGTATAACAATGGCTGGTATCTTTCTGCGGGATATAAGAAGGCTATTTTGGGAGGTTGCGGTATACTCGGGAGGGCATGGCTCAGTTTCGTATGGCTTACAAACTCAAACAGGTCAAGTGAGCTATTCAGGATTGGGTGAAGAAGATGTCGTAGTCTTCTCTGGAGGACAAGGAGGCTGAGCTACGTGAGGTTCAGGAAGCTTTGCAGGCTGACATCCTGAGCGGCGAGTTGGCGGCTAGGGAGCGGGACCTGATTGCGGAGGTCAACATCATGAGGCTTCAGCAGGAGATTAGTGCGGCCCAGAGGGCCAAGTGTTCATGGCTCAAGGATGGGGATCGGTGCACCAAGTTCTTCTATGATGTGATCCGTGCCAGACAGCACCGGAACAGCATTTCCAGGCTGCTTAATGGCGAGGGCAGGCTTGTTGGCGACCCGGTGGAGATTCAGGAGGAGGCAGTCAGGTTCTATACTGACTTATATCAGCAAACTGAGTATCCCACCACGTTCCCCGGTCTTGTCAAGAAGAGGCTGGTGACGCACCATGGGAATAGTTTGTTGTTGGCCCCTGTGAGATTGGAGGTGGTAGATGATATTATGATGAAAGCTGATCCTAATAAGGCTCCGGGGCTAGACAGCTTCTTTTGTGGGTTCTTTAGGCGTCATTGGGGTGTGCTTAAGATCCGAGTACTGGAGGCGGTACAGGAGTTTTTCCTAGAAGGGAAGTTGTTGAAGAAGCTGAATCACACTTTCTTGACCTTAGTCCCGAAGAAGGAGGGTGCTACCTCCCTCACCGACTTCCGACCTATTACATACTATAATTATCTTTACAAGATAATTACTCACCTCATGTTGGCGTATGGAGGGGATTATACAGGGCTTGGTGTCTCATAATCAAGCGGCTTTCATCATGGGGCGCTCGATTGCTGATCATAGTCTTTTTGCACATGAGATGGTGAGGGACTTTAACAAGCCGGAGGGGATGAAGGCTTGTATGAGGCTGGATTTGCGCAAAGCCTATGACACAGTCAACAGGAACTTCCTCTGCCACCTTATGCTTGCTATGGGATTTGATGAGAGATGGGTGGCGAGAGTGAGGGAGTGCATATGCTCCCCCACATTTTCGGTCCTCATTCAGGATACTCCATATGGATGCTTCTCGAGCAACAAGGGACTACGGCAGGGGGATCCTCTCTCTCCGTACCTGTTCACTCTGGTGATGGAGTACTTCACTTGTATGATGGACCTGGCGACGCATAGTAGAAAGATTGTTCCTCTTTATAGGCAGGTCAAGCCCGTGGTGTCTCACTTGATATATGCTGACGACCTCTTAGTATTCCTGCTTCCATCTATGAGGGGGTCGAGGGCGCTTTCAGATATTATGGAGGAGTTTGGGCGGTTGTCCGGCTTACAGTTGAATCGGAAGAAGAGTAGGGTCTATTTCAGCTCTCTGTGCACACTCAAGGAGGAATGGGCCCTTGCTCTAGGAGTGGAGAAAGGAGAGTTACCTGTGAAATATTTGGGGGTCCCGTTGGTCAATTATGCCAGGGATCAGGATTGTCTCAGCCTGGTGGATTTTGCCCAAAGGAGAGTGGAAGGCTGGCAGACAGCTGGTCTGTCCTTTGGTGGCCGTATTGAGCTAGTGCGGTCTGTTATCTCTGGCATTGCTATGTTCTGGTTGCAGTCGATTCAGATTCCATTAGCTACCACAAGGAAGGTGGAGTCCATTTGTGCCAATTTTATCTGGAGGAGAGGTATGCATACGATTGCTTGGGAGCAACTCTGTCGGACCCGGGAGGAAGGAGGAGTAGAGTTGCGACCTCTTCGGGTGGTTAGGAAGGCATTTGGGGTGCGGATGGCATGTCGGTTCATCAAGGGAGGCTCCCTTTGGGCAAAGTGGCTGGCTAGCAGATATGTGCGGCGGAAGAATTTTTGGTCTTAGGATTGACAACAATTTCTCGGTCTCATTTAAGGCTATACTTAGGTGTAGACCGATCCTTCAGTCCACTATATGCAGGATTATGAGAGATGGGGCGAATACTGATCTCTGGCTGGACCCGTGGATGGGAAATGGCTCCCTTCTAGAGATCTTGGGGGCTCAGATGGACAGAGAGGCGAGCAGGGGAGTAAAATATAGTCGGATTATCAGAGATGGGGAGCTGGAGGCCTGAGGAGTATCCATACACGACTCAGTTTGGGGAGGAGATTCGTCGGATCACTATTGATACTAGCCTGATTGAGGACTCCTGGAGTTGGGTTGATCCTGGTTTGGTGGAGGGTCTGGGATATTCAGTTTTAAGAATTGCTATAATCTGGTTCGGACCCCACATGACAGGAGTGGGGAGTATGACTTTATCTGGACGAAGGGGATAGCTCGCAAAATACAGCTTTGTTCATACAGACTCCTTCTTGGCAGATTGATGACTCGGGACAGACTGATCAGGTTTAGGATGGAGATTCCAGACCCGAAGTGTGTTCTCTACACGGGTGACGCGGAGTCTATGGGCCACCTATTCTTTGAGTGTCCGTGGACTTGGCACATCTGGGAGGAGCAGTGCATGTGATCGTTGGGTGGAGTTGGCAGTGCCAGAGATATCCGGAGGATCCTCAGCTGGATTAGAGACCGCCGAGGTATGGACCCTAGTTGGGCTAAGATGGCTAGAGTTAGACTGGCAGCATCAGTTTGGCATGTCTGGAGGGAGCGCAACAGGCGTATCTTTGAAGGACTGGCTTCTCCGCCAGTAGAAATTCTTCATAATATAGAATTCGATGTATCTGTAATGGCCCCTTAACTGGGGAGGGAGATGTGAGAATAGTGTATTGTAATACCGATATCGTGATTTGCGTGGAATAAAATTTACCCTGATTCCAATATATATATATATATATATATATATATATATATATATATATATATATATATATATATATATATATATATATATATATATATATATTTGGACAATTCGAGTCAACTATATAGTTTTCCAAAATTCTCATCTTTCAAATCAAGGCGATCGTCAAGACCTAGAACTGTTTGTCCGGTACCAACTTAACTTATAAGCCCATAACACGTTACAAAGAAATGAGAAAAAAAGAGTACAATTGACACCACTGCCCCACGTACATAAGATTTAGACAACTTGCACAAGCAGACGAAGACTCTTTGAAGTGAACACTTTCATGCAACCTCAAAACAAACATCGACCAGCAGGAAGGATATCAATATTTTGCCTGCCATTGTCCTGGTCCAGTGGAGTTCTGTTCCTGACCAAAACCTGGACCTTTCCTAGAGTCACCAGCATTGTCCGATGCCATACCTTGTCTATTGTCAGCATCGTAACCTGTACCTGGTCCCCGTCTAAATTCTCCACTTGAACCTCGAGCGGATGATTGTCTATAATCTCCACCAAAACCTGGAGCAGGTCCTTGCCTATACCCGCCTGGTCCAGACTTGTGATCTCCTTCCTGACCATGAGAAAAATTTCTCTGTTCTAGGGAGGGAAGTTCCCTCTCTGTCCTTGTAGGAAGTTCCTTTGATCTTGAGAGGGGAAGTTCTCTCCCTGTCCATGTAGAAAATTCTTATGTTCTTGAGGGGGGAAGTTTCCTCCCTATCCTTGTTGTTCTTGAGGGAAGTTCCCTCCCTGTCCTTGTGGGAAGTTCCTTTGATCTTGAGAGGGGAAGTTATCTCCCTGTCGTTGTGGAAAATTCTTATGTTCTTGAGGGGGAAAGTTTCCTCCTTGTCCTTGTTGTTCTTGAGGGAAGTTCCCTCCCTGTCCTTGAGGAAAATTCCTCCATTCTTAAGGGGGAATGTTTCTAGGAGCAAAGTTATTTCCCTGGTAACCATCTCTTCTGTTAGTCCCGGGGCTTGATCAAAGATGGTAGACTCGATGTCGAGATCAGAGGTTCAACAAACATTCACCTTCTGATTATTCTCGAATTCTAAGAGGAACACTATAATATAAATCCGATTACAAAAGAAACAATAATCAGAAAAAAAATCTCACGTTCTTCCTCGTAATTGCAGTTGCTGACGGACAGAACTGAGTTCAGAAAATAAATCTCACGTTC
Source organism: Iris pallida (assembly GCA_029216955.1). Classification (NCBI taxonomy): domain Eukaryota; kingdom Viridiplantae; phylum Streptophyta; class Magnoliopsida; order Asparagales; family Iridaceae; genus Iris; species Iris pallida. Next base: position 7,601,193 of record JANAVB010010791.1, read on the forward strand.
TTCCTTGCAATCACAGTTGCAGACGGACATAACTGAGTTACAACTCAGATAAAGGAGAAGAAAGAAGAAAGAAGAAGAGGAAAGGTTCTTGCTAGGGCGATTAAGATCACTGTTGCTCAAAGCAAGATTCGCCCCAACACGATCTGCTCCCAGGAACCAGCAAGTTCACGAAGAACTTTTGGAATGCTCGTAAGTCAATATTTGAGACTTGAAGTGCTTCCTAGACTTTACAGACTCCCTTAACTCTCTTCTTGGTGCATCTTCCAAAGGAGGCCAAGGGGCTCCATTTATAGAGTGGAGTGAGACTTTACCTCTTCTCCTATCCGATGTGGGACTAAAATACTAATACTCAAAAATAGAGTTTGATATTTTAGATCATCCCACAATCAGCATAGAAGTGTGCCAGTCCACGCCTATCCCTCGAACATTCCCGTGCATGCACGAGACATCTTGGAGTCCGTATCCGAGTCCGAGTCCGCACAACAAAAATCAACTTGCATCCTTGTTGGAATTAATTCTTTTTTCTTCTAGAAAAATACTCCCACATGGCACACACTTGTGCCCCACTACACCTCATGTGCACACCTTAACACAAGCAATGCATTATATTGAGATACTCACCATTTGGTGTAGCCGATGTGGGACTATCTTTCCTAGTCCAAAGGTAAAAACACCAATAATCCCCTACATATCTCAATATATGGGTTGAGCGTTCCCCACAGTGACTGCCCATCATGTATTATGAGAGATATCGCTATGACTTGAATCTTTCTACACAGGTTAAATAACAGCATGATACAAGAATGGACTAAGCCTTGAATTCTGCACCATAACTACAATTCTTCCTACTCACATAATGACATCAACTGTGCTTCTGGCTGCACATTAAAGGCCTTGTGCCAGCCTAGTTTCAGTGTATAATTTTGGGCGTCTACAAGTTTACCCTCAAGAGACGGCCTGATATCTCTGTCCATACACTATAGGTGAGTTCTTTATAAAGAGTCATGGCATGAAGCATTATGCTTCTTTGCGGTGCTATGTCGCTATGACATGGCTTATAGCTGAGGCTTTACCCCACCTGGGTACCTCATCGTAGTGTCATACTACTGTAGCATGAGGTCACAAGCCTCTTCGTAGTGCCAAACTACCCAGCATGAAGCCTTGCGCTTTTGTGCGGTGTTATGCCGCTATGACATGGCTCACGAAGTCGAGGCTTTACCCTACCTGGTACCTCTTCGTGGTGTTATACCACTGTAACATGAGGACATCGTCCTCTTTGTAGTGCTGTCTACCTCTCTTTATTACGATTATCATACATCATTAGGCTACCTGTCTATTTGCGGTGCTACTCCGCTGTGACTTGGCTTGCAAAGCCGAGGCATTACCCCTACCTGGGAACCTCATGGTGGAGTCACCCTACTGTAGCATGGCGTTACACTCCTTGTAGTACTGCGCTACCGCGCTTCCTGTAAAGCACTCCAGGCATTCACTCTGCCTGAGAACTCATTAAGGCATTTAAGCCAACCTTCCCACAGGATCCATTTTCCGCAGAAAACAACAGTAGACAACAGTGGTTGTAGGTCCGTAACCTCTCCATGTCACAGAGGACAAGTACCCACCATTCCTGATATTCTTCTGGTTAATAGTCCTCCCTTGAACCAAAATCTAGATACCTAGTAGATTTCTCTTTGAACTAATAGCATAAAACTTTATGGTAGGATTGTAATAACACAATATCAGAATACCTTCAAGCCCATTTTACAAGCTGTGTCATCGACCAGCTGGCGCTTGAGGCCCTTGGTGAATGGATCCGTTAGGTTCTCCTGACTCCGAACATCAATCACTGCAATAACACCCCTCTTGATGAGATCATGTATTGCCCTGTGCTTCAACTGTACAGTCCTCTTCTTCCTGTTGAAGAGGTCATTTGATGCCACCGCCGCAGTCGCCTGATTGTCGCAGTATATCGGTATCGTCGGTATTTGTGCCCCAACCACTGGAAGATCATACATGAGCTCCCAAAGTCATTCTGCTTCCTCCGCTGCGGTATCAAGTGCAAAGAACTCAGGTTCCATGGATGACCGCGAGAGCATAGTCTGCTTCTTCGATTTCTACGATATAGCAGCTCCACCTATTGTGAAAATGTATCCACCTTTGGACCTCTCGCTCTCCACTTCTGAGCACCAACTAGCATCACTGAAGCCTTCCACTACCGGTGGATCTCCGCTGTAGTGCAGTGCATATGTCTGAGTCTTCTTGAGATATCTCATAACCCGTTTCACAGCTTTCCAGTACTCAATGCCTGGGTTGCTCGTGAAATGACTCAGCATTCCCACAGCGAAAGCTATGTCAGGCCTTGTGACAGTAGTAGCATACATCAAACTCCCGATTATGCTTGCATACTCCAGCTGCCTGACGCTTTTCCTTGAATTAGGCTTCAGTTTCAGATCAAACTTGTACGGCGTATCGATCCCTGGAAGATCCTGATATCCGTAACGAGTGATCATCTTCTCTACATAATGAGACTGTGAAAGCGCTAATCCAGTGTCTGTCCGGATGATCTTGAGTCCCAAGATAACATCAGCATCCCCTAAGTCCTTCATATTGAACTTCGTTGAGAGGAACTTCTTTGTCTTCGTGATACAGCTTATATCTGTACCTAGGATTAGCATGTCGTCCACGTATAGATAAACGATGACTCCTCTTCCGTCAGCAAACTTCGTATAGACACACTTGTCTGTTTTACTGGCCCTGTAGCCATTTGACCTTATGACTTTGTCAAACTTCTTATGCCACATTGTGGAAGCTTACTTTAAACCGTACAGAGATTTTACCAACTTGCAGACTTTGTCTTCAAGACCTTTGATGACAAACCCTTCTGGTTGTTGTATGTAGATCTTTTCGGTCAGCTCGCCATTCAGGAATACCGTTTTCACATCCATCTGATGTATCACCATCTTATGTATCGCTGTGAGAGCAATCAACATTCTGATGGTGGTCATCCGGGCTACTGGAACATACGTGTCAAAGTAGTCGATCCCCTGCTTCTTGAGAAAATCTCTTGGCTACCAACCTGGCCTTGAACTTGTCAATAGTTCCATCTGCTTTCATCTTCTTCTTGAAGATCCATTTGCATCCGATGGATTTTGCTCCTTCAGGAAGATCAACCAACACCCAAATGTTATTTGAGGTGATGGAATCAATTTTATTGTCAATCGCCTCCTTCCATAAAACATCATCTCTGGTCTTCATCGCCTCATCATAGGTAAGCGGATCTGCTTCCACATGATAGGTGATGAAGTCATCTCCGAAGTTCTTCGGCCTCTTCGCTCGCTTCGACGACGGCTCAGCGAGTTCTGGTTCAACCGTTGTTTCAACAACAACATCTTCTTGGACAACTTCTTTATTGAAAACTTCAGTTTCTTGCACACCCTTATTGTTCTCTGGTTTATCCGTAAGAATAATATTCTTGTGCCTTGCAAATTTGTCTTCAAAATATTCAACATCGCGAGATTCGATGATATGATTTGACTCAATATCAAGAAATCTCCGAGCATCACTCTTCTCGACATACCCCAAGAAGATCGTCTTCGTAGTCCTTGTCCCCAGCTTCTGAATCTTCAGATCTGGGAGCTTCACATAAGCCAGACACCCCCACACTCGAATGACATTCAAGTTAGGCCTGACTTTGAACCAGAGTTCATGAGGAGTTACTTCCGAAGTTGCATACGGCACTCTATTTAGAATAAAAGTGGTCGTCAATGCAGATTCTCCCCAGTAGCATTTAGGAAGACCCGCAGTTAGCAGCATTGAGTTCATTATTTCTGTCAACGTTCTGTTCTTTCTTTCCGCTATCCCATTAGATTAAGGAGAATACGGAGCAGTAGTCTCATTGATGATTTCATGTTCTTTGCAGAACGATGCGAATTCATGAGACCTATACTCTACATCTCGATCACTTCTGAGTAGTTGTAGATCGGTTTAACGTTCAGCTTTAGCCCTGAAGTATCTGAACTACTCGAATGCTGCATCCTTCTACTTGAGAAGTCATGCGAACATGCACTTCGAGAAACACTTCGAACCGGCCACTGTGGAGAATTGATAAAAGTCACAGATATCTGAGTGTACTAACTCCAGATGATCAGTACTTTAGTTCAATCGTCTGAGCAGCTTTCCAACAGTCTTGTATCTGCACAGAACTTAAACTCCTCTACCTTCTTACACCCACATTCTGAAGATAAGGTCCCGATAGGACAGCTTGAGTCTGCTTCTGTCATAGAACAACTCTCAGTCCACTCAATGAAGTAACTTCATCGCCATCAGCAGAAGTTTAAACATTCCTTCAGTACCGAACATCTTTTCGAAGCATGTTTCTCGCCAAGAAATTACCATCTGGCTAGTACGAATGTCCATCTTTCAAGTCTGTATCAGATAACAGACTTTCTGAGATCAGATCGCCAAAAAATCTCTGGTACGTGCAACACGCATTCCAGTATCCTTGTCGGTGGTTAATAACCATTGTCTCAATCTTCAGAACTTCTGCTAGATATATGTTCGCCATCGAGACCTTCGTCATAACATGGCTCGTCCTTGGTGAATAGCTCCTTTGAAAGCACACGTGGTCAGATGTACTAGTGTCAAACCACTAGTCAGCTACCACGCTAGATAACTCAACGTGTGCAACAATAGCAACCAAGTTAAGTAATCAAAATAACCAAGTTTAGCTATACCTGCTATTTTGGTTTGGGCTTGGATTTGCATTCACTCATGTGGTGGCCATTTTTGTCACAGTTGAAGCAAGTCACGTGGGACTTGGACTTCTATTGCTTGAACGAAGGACCGTTCACTATTAGATTTAGTGGAGTCCTTCTTGTGATGAGAAGCCACCTACTTCCCCTTGAACTCTCTTGTCTGCACCAAGTTGGCCTTAGCCAGTTGTTTGGACAAAGAGTCCATCTTTTGTTGAGATCGCATTTCGTCCTCAACGTGGATCTCTTGTAGAAGATCTTCCAAGCTAATGTCCAGCTTCTTCCGATGCATTCTAGCATAGAAGTTGGTCCAACCAGTAGGAAGTTTCGAGACTATCCCTCCAACGACAAACTTGTCGATGAGGGGCATCTTCTCGTCATCTAACTTCTGGCGCAACTTCAGGAATTCCTTTACTTGAGGTAGCATCGCCATCTCGTCTTCGAAGAGCCACTTGTGGTACTTCTCGACGATAAAGATTTTGGAACTGTTCTCATCATCTTCATATAGCTTACCCAAAGAATCCCAGATCTCTTTAGCATTCTCTTTCTTGGAATATGACTCAACCAGAGAGTCTTCCATAGAATTAAGAATCAGCAGTTTACATATACTATTTTCTCTCTTCCATTTGCTCTGCTTGACGAGTGCAGCAGCAGTAGAATCTGCAGTTCCTCCTTCTGGATTCGTTGGTTCATCCTCAATCAACACATGGTCTACGTCCACAAGTTGAAGATTAAGGGTGACCTTCCTCTTCCAGATTTGGAAATGTTCTCCGTCGAATTTCTCCAACTTGTTAAAGCTGGTATCGATGAGAGAAGCACGAGAGTTTTCCATCTACAAGGATCTTGCTTTGAGATTGTTAGTCTCGGGGCTTGATCAAAGATGGTAGACTCGATGTCGAGATCAGAGGTTCAACAAACGTTCACCTTCTGATTATTCTTGAGATCCAAGAGGAATACTATAATATAAATCTGATTACAAAAGAAATAATAATCAGAAAGGAAATCTCATGTTCTTTCTCGCAATCGCAGTTACTGACGGACAGAACTGAGTTCAAAAAATAAATCTCATGTTCTTCCTTGCAATCGCAGTTGCAGACAGACAGAACTGAGTTACAACTCAGATGAAGGAGAAGAAAGAAGAAAGAAGAAAGAAGAAAGAAGAAGAGAAAAGGTTCTTGTTAGGGTGATTAAGATCACCGTTGCTCAAAGCAAGATTCGCCCCAACACGATCTTCTCCCAAGAACCAGCAAGTTCACGAAGAACTTCTGGAACGCTCGTAAGTCAATATTTGAGACTTGAACGGGCTTCCTAGACTTTACAGACTCCCTTAACTCTCTTCTTGGTGCATCTTCCAAAGGAGGCCAAGGGGCTCTATTTATAGAGTTGAGTGAGACTTTACCTCTTCTTCCATCCGATGTGGGACTAAAATACTAATACTCAAAAATAGAGTTTGATATTTTAGATCATCCCATAATCAGCATAGAAGTGTGCCAGTCTATGCCTACCCCCCGAACACTCTCGTACATGCACGAGACATCCTGGAGTCCGTGTCCGAGTCCAAATCCGCACAACAAAAATCAACTTGCATCCTTGTTGGAATTAATCATTTTTCCTTCTAGGAAAATACTCCCACCTGGCACACACTTGTGCCCCACTACACCTCATGTGCACAATGCATTATATTGAGATACTCACCATTTGGTGTAGCCGATGTGGGACTATCTTTTCTAGTCCAAAGGCAAAAACACCAACATCTTCTTCCCGCGCCAAAGTCTCTTCCACCTTCCTGTGCATAACCTCTTCCATCTTGTCACATGTTTTCTTGTTGCATCGAGTCTCTTGGCCTGTCATACCTTGGACGATCATAATTTCGGTTTCGATCACTATATCTTCGTTGCCTTCCATATTGAACTGGAGGTAGCCTTGGAGTGATAACTCCATTTTTATATTTATCTCCTCCATACTCTTTGTTCACAGGATCGATGTATGAATCAGGTAAAACGAAAACTACTCCAGGTAAACCTCTAAACTTTTCAAAAGTTTCCTCGTCCATCACTGCTTGAAAACCATTGTAAGTCGTTGTGCTGCATGCATATATCCTCTTCTTTACCTCCTTCACACTGCCGAAGACTTTGGCGGCGGTCTGGACGTAGGTCTCCACCATTTCCTCAGCGGTGGGCTTGGGGTCCTTGGGAAAGTCGATGGTGGTATGTTCCAAAATAACCTTGACCTAAAATTGGAGCATATGTGAAGTGATTTGACATTTCTAGGTCAAATGAAAGAAGAAATTAGGAATTAGAAAGGAGATTTGGGGAAGAACATCTTGTATTTGAATATGAAAAATAGCGGGAAAGTACAAATGTAAAGAAAGGCAAATTAATAAACTGGAATTGAAAGCAAAGGAAAATGAAAGTTGCAACAATTTTCCGATACTCATCTGTCTCTCTCTTTTCTTATTTATAGCAGCAGGTGGCTTAATGCTGAGGTGGCACTTGTGGTCACTAATGCTCTTTGATTGGTCCCTGCAGTGGTGAGCTGGCTGCTGAGTTGGCAAAAGCAACTAACTGAATAACTGCCAAGGAAAAGTAATTGTGCTACTCTTCTCTGAAACGATCCAACAGTAAAGAGAGTCACTGCTACACACTGATCTGTGCATTTAGGTTCGTATCAACTCCCTCTCCCTTAAATTGACCTTGTCCCAAGGTCAATAGAAGAGTAATTTGGATTCCTGGATCCCACACCATAACATGGAAACTAGCACTATCAACTTCTGCATCAGCAACAAATTTGTTGGCCACAACTACATCAGTAGGCAATAAGAGTGATACTCTTTTAGATTTTGCCTACTCAAAGAGTGCAATTGCAAGTGCAAGCTTGTCTCCCTCACCAAGAGGTGAACCAACTAAGTACCCTTGAGCCTTGTAGAATATGAATGTAATTGCCCCTCTAAGAAGAAGGATATCAACATTTTCAAACAGTGACTCGATTACGCCAATATTGGAGGAAACCTTAGAGCCACCAGCAATGGCAACAAAAGGTCTTGTGGGGTTTGATACATCCCCAACAAGATAACCAAGTTCCTTTTGCATAAGGAAACCTGCAACAACTATCTTCAGATTTTTTATAACTCTTTCAGTCGAAGCATGAGCCCCATTTGTCATGCCAAAGACGTCATTCATATATAAATCAACAAGGGATGCAAGCTTCTTTGCAAACTCAGGATCATTATTTTTCTTAAATTTTGCTTGTAACTTCTCCTCATTCCCAGGCCAGACAAAACCCGAGAACTGGAAAATGTTCCTCTTCATGTTTGGCTTCCTTCTAAAGTGGAATGTATGATGAACTTGTAGACTGTCATGAACTTTTCTTTTTGATAGTTCAAAAATAACATTTGGAATGTCCTGCAGCATCATTCCGGATCCCTGCTAGATCGAGATCGACTTTGTCTTCACCTCTTCCACAGTAAGGTAAGTGTTACCAATAGATGCATTTTTGTCTCCATTGATTGTATCAGTATAGTGAAATACAATATCATCATCACGAGTTCTAAGTATGGTTTTGAAGTCACGACTTCCTTGCAATGCAAAGCATGTAGCTCTCATAAGGCTGCTTGATATTACGTTTGATACTTCCCTCCTTAAACTAGAAGGATTAACTAATTGCAGTCTACTGAACTTCAAAGAGTACATATAGCTCTGTGGAAAGCAGGTTCCCACGATGGAAGAGAAACTAGGTGCTGCAACAAACAAAGCCATTTCTGTCTGTGCAAACTGGCCTTTTGAAAGTTCTAGCTTGTCCATAAAGTGGCTCTTTGGCTGCCATTCCACCTCGAAGAAGGAAAGACTGATAGGACAGGCAGGACAAGCTGTATATGCTCTGTAACCTAGTTCCTGGATCCCAAATCATGTAAGCAGTCTGATATTGGAGAACAAAAACTTTATACCTTATTAAGGATGCCATAAACTCAATCAACTCTAGATTTTCTTCCAATAAAATACTCTTATCTAATAACACTGTAGTAAATAACTTGTTAGGAGTACCATCTTCCTGACTGCTCAATCCTAAATTGTGTGTCTTGTGTATCCTGTTACCAGAGGTGTTGTGGTCGAAAAGTCTGAAACTAGATGTAAGGAAGGCTGTCCCGAACAGTAGCTTCATCAAGTCTTTCACAGACTTATCATTCTTGTCAGTACAGCTCTCATACTGGACCTCAGATGCTAAGAGATCATCAGCTTTAATTGTGCCAGTCTCTGTATGAGTGGCCAGAGGTAGGGCTTCTTTTATACCTTCTTTATTTGACTCTTCACTGATGTAAGATTCAGCACTATAATCAACATTGCTTAGTTTTTTCTGAGGAATAGGGTTTAACTGCAGAGTTACCTGCACCAAGGATAGCTGCAAAGTAGGTGCTACCTGGATTTACTCTTCAAATGATTTTGAATCCGTTTTTGCTTTATATTTCTGAAATGTTGCATTTAATATCTTGATCCTTGTCTCATATTCTTTGTGCAGGGACAACAAAGAAATTTGTGCAGCCACTGGTGTTTGCACTTGACAAAGCTCCAAAGGTGCCTTCGATCGAAAGAACACATGATCCGTACTGTCACTCTTAGGTCGAGTGTAGTTAAGGTCAGAATTCCCCTTGTAATTCCTCCGGATGGCCATGAATTTTGCCTCATGCAACTTTAAAAGTTGTATAGCTGTTAATAGACTTTTTGGATTGGATAGTTGAAGTTCAAACCTAATTTCCTCTTTCAGTCCTCCAATATAACGACTCACGAGGCAAGTTTCAGGAATACCTTGCACCTTTTTGGAAAGTTTCTGAAGCTGAGAGTTATACTCTTGAACACTAGCATCTTGTTTGAGTAATTTCAAGTCAATCATATAATCTATGAACTGGAAGTTGTAGACAGGAGTTGGTGAATTATATGGAAAATTCGGTGCAGCCATTGGTGATTGTAGTGAGGGGTTTATGCTAGAATTTTGAAGTGGATTTCCTGGATCCCTACGAATTATAGCCAAATCCTCCAACAATTTCTTGAATCGACCCTCCATTTGATTAAATCTGCTACTGAGATTTAGAGCAGTACCTGACAAAGCTTCCAAAGTCCTTTTAATAGAGAGGAATCGATCCTCATCAACAGCAGCTCGTCTTCCATCAGAGAAGACTCCTCCCGATCTGCCATGACTGGAGCTGCCCTCCCGATTTCCTTCTTCCACAGGATCCAACGGCTCTGATACCAATTGGTAGGTTCCAAAATAACCTTGACTTGAAATTGGAGTATATGTGAAGTGATTTAACATTTCTAGGTCAAATGAAAGAAGAAATTAGGAATTAGAAAGGAGATTTGGGGAAGAACATCTTGTATTTGAATATGAAAAATAGCGGGAAAGTACAAATGTAAAGAAAGGCAAATTAATAAACTGGAATTGAAAGCAAAGGAAAATGAAAGTTGCAACAATTTTCTGATACTCATCTGTCTCTCTCTTCTCTGATTTATAGCAGCAGGTGTCTTAATGCTGAGGTGGCACTTGTGGTCACTGATGCTCTTTGATTGGTCCCTGCAGTGGTGAGCTGGCTGCTTAGTTGGCAAAAGCAACTAACTGAATAACTGCAAAGGAAAATAAATTGTGCTATACTCTTCTCTGAAACGATCCAACATTGAAGAGAGCCACTGCATTTAGGTTCATATCAGATGGTGATGAGCCAGTGGTTGTAGTTGCACCCCTCGAAGAGGATCTCGTCGGGAGAGATCTTGCCGCCGTCGTCGAAGCCCCGGCGGTCGGAGAGCACCAGCGAAGGCCGGAAGGAGAGTGTCCGAGCGAAGGGGCGGGTCGGGGGCCTAGGGTTCGGGAGGGAGGAGGGAGCGAGGGCGGAGAGTGGCTGGAGGCGGCGACTGAGTAAGGAGGAGGAGAGTGTTAGGGCTCGCCGCAGCCGAAGAAGGGAGGTCGCCATGGCCGGGAGTGGGGGTTTTCTAGGGTTAGGGCTTTAAAGGGACCCATATATATATATATATATATATATATATATATATATATATATATATATATATATATATATATATATATATATATATATATACACCTGTCATGAATGGGATGGCGACGTGACAGCTACGTTGAAGGCTGGAGTCATGCGAGAGCCTTACTTACATGAGTTAAAAGAGAGCCAAATAATTAAAGCTTGAAATGCTTGCCGGCAGCTCGCAGTCGAGCCCGATCGATAGAACCATGTCCTCTGCTGACAGTCGGCAAGTCATCCCTGGCTTTCCACAACTCTCTTCATTCTCAAGTAAGCCCCAAAAGAGCATCTCCAACCCTATTGTGAGTTTAGAAAAAAATAGTTGTCACATAGGAATGACAAGCTTTCATTTTAAAAATCCTTCTCCAATGCAATTGTAGAATAAATCATGAAGTTGATATGGCATGAACAATATGAAGTTGGTTGTCTAGATCTAGACAATGCACTTCACAATGACTTTGTCTCCACATCATCAAATATGAATAGAAATATTTATAAAAAAATGAAGAAGTGGAGAAGTTGTCTTGGAAGTTGGAAAAAATATTTTTTTTATTGTCTTCTCAATACTTTGCATTGGAGAACACTTTCTTATCTCATTGTCTTGTGTGAATATCATCTTGCCACATATGAAAGACATTGTCTTGTGTCTCATGCCACATAGGAATCACAACAGAAAACAAAACAATAGGGTTGGAGATGCTCTAACAAGAGCATTATGTTAGGTTTGACCCCAACCTAACTGTGGCGGCATTAGAGGAGTTAAATGAAGCTCGACATCAATTTGACAGAATTCAACAGAAGAAGAAGATAAAGAGTTGAAATGTAAATCAAGGGTTCTATTATTGCTGCAACCAGAATAAATGAAAGCTACAATGACAATGAATCTAAAAAATGCAAATGTAAAAGAAAATGCATACATCTCTTCATTCCCTTCTCTTCACTCTCTTCCCCCATATATACAGATGGGGGTCTAACATGATTAAGACTAACTAATATCATGATTAGAGGCTAATCAGATCCAACTAATTAATTTTGAGCTGTCCAAGTTGGTTGGTTCACTTGCTGAGTTGTTTCTTTCTTATTGGCTCACTACAGAGAGTGCTGGCTTGACTACAGAATGAAATTGAGCTAGAGTAGGCCCCTAACACATTCAACGACCGATCATAGCCTTTCCTTCGACATATCTGCTAATTATTTCTATATGTTTTAATTCCATTTCTTTATCACGCGAATGACTCTCATACTTATGTTGCTCTCTATATAGATGTGTGACCCTTTCCATTTTTAGTAAAGGTTGTTGATTTGCACTAGGCAGAGAGAGATGTTGTTTTTCTTTTTGTGCTCAACAGGAAACAAAGAACAATAATATTTGTTTGGGGGGGTTGGGGGGCGCAAACAAAATAGAAAATCAATAGCCACATATGCACTTCCGCTTCGTCTTCCTCATGGCAATTTTTAGTTTCCTTCTCTTCAGGATTTTCTACTACTTATCATCTCTCCTCTCTACCTAGCTTCTTCAATTAATCTCCTCCTCTCGTCCTTCTCTATCTCCTATAATGGATACTGATCTTTCCTCTTCTTTTTCTGAAGTTTTAGAAAAATTCAACACCCTCTTCTCTACGTCTTCATCAAATTTCGAACACTCTTCTTCTTCATCCATTTCCAATCCACAAGCAGAATGGCAGCAATACATTTTCTTCATGGTACTCTCCAAAAAGCAATATCCTCCTCATATTATCATTGCTACTGTAACCAAGATGTGGAAACGGAAAGGAAATATCAAGGTTGCAGAATATTTCAAAGGATCCTTTTCTGCAAAATTTGATGTTGTTGATGATATTGAATTTGTTCTAGACAATGGTCCATGGAAGTTTAATAATCATCTCATCATTCTTGAGCGGTGTCTCCCCAACAAATTTCCAGGCGAATACTTGTTTGACAGAACAGAGTTTTGGATCCAATTTCATGGCCTTCCTGTGAATCTTCTTACTATTGATTTCATTTCAACACTGGCGGCCAAAGTGGGTTCTGTGAAGCCTATTTCCATCACTGAAGCTTCAAATTGGAGTCTTTTTGCCAGAGCTAGGATCAAAATCAATATTTCAACACCACTCATCAGGAAGCTTCGAGTTCCAATGGGTAACAATACTTACTGTTATGTCGAGCTCAGGTATGAAAGACTTACTAAATTCTGCCTATTTTATGGAAAATTGGGCCATGGTGTTAAAAATTATGAAACACATAAAGATTTATCAGCTTTACAAAATGCTGACTGGACTACTGAACAAAGAGATCAGATACATCATCTTCTTAATAGAAGACTTGATAATTCAATCTGTGTATCATATGCCATGAGATTTACAAAAGTCTCAAGTTCTAATACAACTCAGCCGAGGAATCAAAATCCTGGATCAACTGTATCTGAGGCGGTTGATGCTCAATTGGTTGATGATCCTCCTATTACTTCATTATCTACTGGTTATGATTTTATTAAAGATGCTGATCTTCCTCCTGCCAGTACACAACTGAACATCTCTTCCACGGCAAACCCAATTCCGACGACAGTTATTTCCTCAGTACCAGCCACTACCACCACTTCAGTAACTACTTCCATTCATATTCCATTTTTTTCTCCCATTACTTCTTCAGTTATATCTCCAAGTCCACCTCATCTAAATGAATCATCTGATTTACTACCCGTTTTGGCAAGCCCGTTAGTGGAAATACCCAATAATATTGTTCATCAATCCATTGTAACATCTACCCTAATTGATTCTCCAGTTCTGCCTGTTCAACAAATGGAATCAGTTCCTAACTGTATTTCTCATCCACCAAGTCCTATTGTTACATCTACATCCACATCTGTGAATACCTATCAACATGTTCCTTCCAATATTCCATTACCTACTAAATCAAAGCCACATAAGCATTTATCCAATAATATCAATCCTCTCACTAGTCACACATTCACATCTCTGTTATCCTCTTTAATCCCAAATACATCCCCTCCAGCTTCTACTATGTGTTCTTCATCATCCTTATCATCTATCCTTACTACTACATTTCCATTTAACACATCTCCATCCTCCATATGCACTACCACATCTCCATCTACCATATCTTGTTCCTCCATATTGCCTTCCACATCTACCATATCTTGTTCTTCCATATGTACCACTATATCTTCGGCTTCATTAATTTCCCCCATGTTTCCATCTACCATACCTTCATCCACCATACATCTGTCTTCTAATGAAATCCCAATGCATATAATTCCTGCTACTAGAAGTATCAGTAAACGAAATAAAGATTTTTCTTCTACTGAGACTACTGAACATGATGTTACCAGACCAAGGAAAAAATTAAATTCAAATTTGGTTGAAGTTATAAGCGCGGCTGGCCTTGAACAGCCTCATGAACTATGATTCTATCTTGGAATTATCGTGGTTTGAGGAATGACCCGACAATTCGAACGATTAAGTCATTCCTCCGTGCATCGAGGCCTGGCATTGTTTTTCTATCTGAAATAAGATGCTCATCAACTATAGCTGGTTCTATTGCAATTGACCTTGGTTTTGACCATTACTATTCAATATCTTCTAAGGGTTTGTCTGGTGGATTGCTCCTATGTTGGAAGTCTGAAATGAATCTGAGCATCATATCTGCTTTAGGAAACTGCATTCATTGTGAGATTCAAATATCATCTCCTAACTGTTCTTGGAATCTCTTGTTTCTATATGGTCCACCAAATGTGGTTGATAGAAGGACCTTCTGGGCTAGTTTGGAAACAACCATCCATTCTATTTCTGGGCCATGGATCTGCATGGGAGATTGTAATGCTATTCTTTGTGGTTCAAAAAAATGTGGGGGTAATCCTTTTAATTATCAGCACCACAAATACTTTATTCAATGGTTTAATAACATTGCTGCTATGGATTTGGGCTACTCTGGACCTGCCTTTACTTGGAATAACCGCAGATATTCTAAGTATAATATTGCTGAAAGGCTAGATAGAGCCATGTCTGATACACAGTGGCGTTCTATATATCCTAAAGCTTGTATTCTTCATCTTCCCTGTTTGAATAGTGATCATAATCCAATATTGTTATTATTGGAACCCACCACTATTAAAGGCAGACGGTCAAACCGTTATGAAGCTGCTTGGACCTATGAACCAGGTTTTAAAAAGATGCTTGCTAATTTATGGGGGGAAATTCATTCACCTGATTTTGGTACTAAGCTCAACATACTACTTCCAAGACTTAAAGCTTGGGGATACTCTCGGATGGGGAATATTGACAGGGATATCAAAATTAATGAGGAAAATCTCCTTTCTATCCAAAGTCTTCCATGTACTGATGACAATTATGATGAAGAGCGCAAGCTACAATCACTGCTCAACAAACTCCATATGTAGAAAGAGTTATACTGGAAACAACTTTCCCATATTTCTTGGTTACGGGAGGGGGACAAAAACACTCGTTTTTTCCACTTATCTGCAACAGCAAGGCATCACAGGAATCTTATTCATACTATTAATAAGGATAATGGTGAAGTTGTGACAACACAGAAGGATATTGCAGAGGAATTTGTTTCTCAGTTTAGAACTCGGTTCACTAAAATAACTGCTCACCCTGTTCCTTTGCACATATTATCTGAACTGAGTAGGATCTCTACTACAGATATTGATGGGTTATGTTCCATACCTGATAAGGAAGAGATCAAAATGGCTGTTATGTGCATGGGTCCTTATAAATCCCCGGGTCCTGATGGCTATCCAGCTGCTTTCTATCAAAAAAATTGGAATTTGATTGGTGAAAAGGTAATTAAACTTATTCAAAACTATTTCTCTTCTACTGTTATGCCAAGAATGTTGAATCATACATATATTACTCTTATTCCCAAATCATCATGTCCTTCTACTGCTAATGATTTTCGACCTATAGCTTTGTGTAATGTCTTATACAAAGTGATTACGAAAATTATTGCTAATCGACTACGCCCATTTCTTCCACATCTTATAAATCCACTACAAAATGCATTTGTTCCTGGGAGACACATTGGGGATAATGTTATTATTGCTCAGGAGCTGTTTCATTCAATTTCAAAATTCAGTCCTGTTAATAGTTCATTTGCTTTGAAACTGGATTTATCCAAGGCTTATGATAGACTTGATTGGAATTTTCTTAGCCAAGCTTTGTTTGGTTTTGGCATTACTGGAAAAACACATACTTTTATCATGAACTGCATTACTACCACCTCGTTTGCCATCCTTGTGAATGGTATTCCGACTAAATCCTTCACACCAAGTTGTGGTATTCGCCAAGGTTGTCCTCTTTCCCCTTATCTTTTCATTATGAGTATGGAAATTTTTTCACGATTTATTCTTACAATGGAAAGGAATGAATTTTATGATGGTGTCAAAATTCCTAGATGTCGTGTTTCCTTCTCTCATTTAGCTTTTGCTGATGATATTTTTCTATTTGGGAGATGTTCTTTGCATAAATTGTTTCAAGCCAAAAATATTACTCAAACCTTCGAACAATGGTCTGGACAACGTATCAATTTCGATAAATCATCAATCTTCTTTTCAAGAGTTACTGACCCATATATGTGCCAATTGTATCGAAATTTGTTGGGTGTTAAAGCCATGTTCTCCACTGATAAATATCTTGGTCACAAAATCCAACTTTCCAAAAAGAGATCAAATACATTTTCTGATTTGATCAATAGCAGTAATTGCAAACTCAAAGGTTGGAAGAGGAGCTGTCTTTCCCATGCTGCTCGAACTATTTTAATCAAATCGACACTCGCTTCCATACCTACTTATTACCTATCTTCCTATCTTGTTCCAAAGAAAGTAACTAATACCATCTCTAAATATCAACGGGATTTTTGGTGGGGAGCTGATGATAGCAAGAGGAAGTTACATTTTACTGCTTGGTCTACTTTTACAAAATCGAAGTTCCGGGGAGGACTTGGTATTCGTGATCCTCATATATCAAATTTGGCACTAATTCTGAAATTGGCTTGGCACTTCTTAAGGGATAAACAGTCACTTTGGGTTCAACTACTGGAAAGTAAATACTTGCATTCTTCATGTTTTTGGTCGGTGGCACCAACATCTTATGCTTCTTGTGTATGGTCTAGTATCTTGATTAGTAGAGAATTCTACATGGCAATATCATTTGGTCTGTGGGTGATGGTTTCAACATACATATTTGGGAAGATCCTTGGGTGCCTGGTTTGCCTGACTTTCAGGTATCAGGTTATCCTTTTGCTAAAGATCAGGTTGCTACTGTTAATGAATTGATTCATACATAAACCAACACCTTGAATGTTAATGTGATTCTTCTATTATTTCCTTCCCATGAAGCTGATGCAATATTCAACATCCCATTATCAAATACTGGATTATCTGATACTCTATGTTGGAAGCATACTACTGATGGAAACCTTACTACAAAATCGGCCTATCGAGTTATTCATGAATCTCTCAATAAAGAGGCCAACCTCTCTGTATTATCCTCATTTACTGAGTGGAAGAAATTATGGTCGAACTCTCATATCTGCCCGCGTGTCCTTCTATTTGCCTGAAGATCTCTTACCAATTCATTGCCTACCAATTCAAATATTCATCGAAGGATTGACCATGTTGATGCAATATGTCCATTATGTCAGGTATGTGAAGAAACTAACGATCATCTTCTTTTGCAGTGTCCTATAACAGAGAAAGCTTGGTGTCATAATTCTACCTTTACGAGACTTTTACATCATCACTCAACAATTTCCACTTTCCTTACTTTTCTGCTCAAAGAGGGTGATCGAAAATCTTTGTCATCATGCTTCTACCTCATGTGGGCTATTTGGAAAGCAAGAAACAAATTTGTTTTTGAGAATATGAAGATCGACATCAACCGGATTATTTCTGAAGCGATTGTATTGCAAGACACATATGAAGGCTATAATCTGAGGGATCCTACACTGGTGTCTTCAACAACAATGAGTGTTTTGAATCCAACTTGGCAACTACCATTGAACAACAACTTGAAGATTAACTTTGATGGAGCATTCCTTGATGGGAAAATGGCAGCTGCAGCTCTATTAAGGGATGGTTCGGGTCGATTTCTAGGAGCTGTTTCAAAATCTCAACATGGCGGATCACCTATTGAAGCTGAGGCCTTGGGTATTCATCTTTCTCTGATTCTTGTTAAAAGGAACTCTCTTAGCAACACTGTGATTGAAGGTGATTGTAAGCCATTGATCGAAGCGATCTTATCCAAATTTGATACGGTTATATGGTTAGCTCGTCACACAATTTGCTCTGCAAGAAATCTTCTACAAACTTCAAACAACATTTCTTTTCCATTTGTTCGAAGATCTGGTAATAGGTGTGCTCATCAACTGGCTTCACATGCTCTGTTTTTCAATCCTGTAAATACTCTTACTGTCCATGATAGCATTCCCTCTTGTATTTCTGATTTTGTTGATCTGGACATTTTACATTGTAATTTGACTGTTTGAATGAATGAATGATGTTTATTTCAAAAAAAATAGCCACATATGCCAGGTCAAGTCCAACTGACGGTCAAATATACGAATTCAAATAAATATAGATCATCTCCAATTAAAACAATCTTTTTCCATTGTTATTATTCCAATGAATTATGCTCTGATACCATATTATTTATCCAATGTATCCAGAAACTCGTAATATTAGAAACAGATCCAACATTATATATTAAATTTTTACCATCCATGTTTACAAGTATCGTTAAGCAACCAAACTTATAGAGTAATACTATATCTCCCTCCAGAATATTAGAACATACATATTTTTTTGATCTCTCTCCTTCAAAAAATTTTACTGATCTTTATTTTCTTTGATATCAGTAAATCTATGCAAAAAATATTTTTTTCAAGCAAACTTTGTTAATCAATGCTCCATTGTAAGCAATAATCCGGACATAAACTTACTCCTTAGCCACTCATTCTTGTGGTACCCCTGGAATAGGTCTACAAAATCATGCATATCCACAAGTAGGGAGGCTATAGATCCTAAAATTTACTTCCATGAGCATGTTAGTTACTTGTTTTTTCTTGTATATAAGTAGCAGTCCGTATGTAGTTAAACCATTGAGTTGAATACAAGCTTTATTATCCATTGCCTTAGAAGAGTGTTTGTTTGTCTCCTTTTTTGTATCACAAACACACATTTGTTTGTGCGATCCTTTAGAAGCTAACACGTGGTATCAGAGCCGCGTTTGAGGAGATGTGCAAGCCTGGAGATGTGTTGCCACAGACACCAAGGCAGGAGTGCAACCACCCAGCCGTTGACCACACTGGTGAAGGAAGGCAACTTGGCACTCTCATATCCTATCCTTACAAGTACTAACTACTCTATATGGGTGGTTAAGATGAGGGCTAACATGCGTGCTCAAGGCGTGTGGAGCGCGGTTCAGTCCAAGGCCGACGAGTAGATGAGCGAGCACAAGGACCAAGCAGCCCTTGCACTCATCTTCAATATGGTAGACGAAGAGAGCTTCATGCACATCTCTGACAAGGAGAATGCCAAGGAGGCATGGGAAACCTTGCACACGGTGTATCTGGGAGATGATCGTGTCAAGGAGGTCAAGCTCCAAATACTCCGATGGGAGTTTGAGGGGCTCCGAATGTCGAAGACCGACACGGTCGATGGCTATAGTGCGAAGGTAACAAATCTGGTGAATCAGATCAGAACTCTTGGTGACACGCTCGAGGAGTCGTACATTGTCAAGAAGGTATTGCGATCAGTAGCTGAGAGGTTCATGGCACTCGCCGCAATCATTGAAGAGTTCGCAGATCTCAAAGAGAAGAAGTTGGACCAGATCTTTGGCTCCATGTAGGCGAATGAAGAGCGGATGCACACACATGCACCACGACAAGGTCAGATAATGCTACTGAAATCTGACCAGAAGTCGTCACAAGAGGTGGAGGAGAGCTCGAATGCCGGAGGGCGTGGACGTGGTAGAGGTCATGGTCACGGAAGAGGTCGCGACAGAGGCAGACGTGACAATGACAGGCCTGTTCGCGACAAGTCGAAGTCCAAATGCTTCAAGTGTGGGGACTTCGGGCATTTCGTTGTCGGATATCGCAGCAAGCCAGAGCCAGAAGCTAACCTAGCCAAGATTAACTTCAAGGATGATCAAGACACAATTTTGGTGGCATCTCATGTGGAGAAGTCGTGCCAGATGACGTGGGGGCCTGGAAGCATCCCCAAGCATGGTGGTGAAGACATTGTCAGACCCGAGGAGCTTTGGTACCTAGACAATGGTGCTAGCAACCACATTACCGGAGAGAGAACCAAGTTCTTGGAGTTTGAAGAGAAGGACATCGGCGGTGTACGGTTCGACGACGGCTCGGAGATCAGCATCAAGGGCATTGGTAATATTCTTCTACAATACAAGACAGGGGAGCACAAGCTACTGGAGGGTGTCTACTACCTCCCTGAGCTGTAGAGTAATATCATCAGCATGGGGCAATTGGACAAGCAAGGGTGGAAGATCATCATAGGAGGTAATCAGCTAAAGCTTTACGACAGAAACAACGCCCTTATTGCAAGAGTGTGGCGGACTGAAAACTTCTTGTACAAGCTTGCCTTGAGAGTGTGCTCGCTTGTGTGTTTGTCGATGAAGACACAAGATGTAGCATGGATCTGGCACATGCGCATGGGACACCTCAATTTCCATGTACTGCGGACCATGTGCGCAAAAAAGATGGTCGAGGGGATGCCGATGATAGAGCACTTGAACAAGGTTTGCAACGGGTGCCAAACCACAAAGATGGCATGACAACCATTTCCTGATAAGGCGGAATTCAGAGCGAAGTCGCCACTGCAGCTGGTGCATACGGATGTCTGTGGTCCCATCACTCCAACGACACCAGCAGGTAACAAATTCATTCTGTTCATTGTCGATGACTACAACAAAATCATGTGGGCGTACCCACTGACATTGAAGAGCGAGGTCTTCAACACTTTCCGACGATTCAAGGTGGCGGTGGAAGCTGAATCAGGTCACAAGTTGAAGGGGCTCAGAACCGACCGTGGCGGCGAGTTCATTTCACATGAATTCAATAAATATTGCGAGGACGAAGGCATTCAACGCTACCTCTCAGCCCCGTATTCATCATAGCAGAATGCAGTTGTGGAGCATCACAACCGAACCATGTTGGCGACAGCACGAAGTCTGCTGCACTCTCGAGGTATGCCTGCTTGGTTCTGGGGTGAAGCTGTTAGACATGCCATGTGTTTACTAAACAGGTCTCCGACGAAAGCTCTAGACGGCATGAAACCATACGAAGCATAGACAGAAAGGAAGCCGAATCTGCATCATCTGCACACATTTGGCTGCTTGGCGCATGTCAAGGTGCTTCGTGGTCACCAAGGAAAGCTGGAGGACAGGAGCACGATCATAGTGTACCTTGGAGTTGAGCCTGGCACCAGGGGACATCGTCTCTATGATCCCATGACCTAGTTTGTACGTGTGAGCCGTGACGTTGTGTTTAGAGAAGATGAACAACACGACTGGAGCACCGAAGCAAACCAACTTAGGGTCGTCCCTGTCACCTTCACCGTATAATACAATGAGGAGCATGTACCTCTAACTCCAGCGACGATGCTGATCTCTCCAAGAACACCACGCACGCCACCAGATGGAGATAGTGCAACAACATCTGAACTTGAGACATTAGGGTTTAATGTGCCTGTAGTGAGACGGGAGTCTGGAGCAAGAAATGAAATGCCGCCAATCGGATAAGCTTCAGATCCCAACATCGACGGAAGTGGACCACATAGATACCGTGACTTGTCTGATATCTATGACAACACAAGTGAGCTCCATATGTGTAAGCTGCTCAACGATGAGCCTCAAAGCTATAACGTAGCCGCACTTGACCTCAACTGGAAGCGAGCAATGGAGGTTTAGCTTGAAGCCATCCAGAAGAACAAGACATGGAGTCTTGTAAAGTTGCCGGAGGGTGCACGAGATATAGGGCTGAAATGGGTGTACAAGCTCAAGAAGGATCCAAATGGCGACGTCATCAAGTACAAGGCTCGACTGGTCGCCAAGGGCTATGTCCAATGCCAGGGCATCGACGTCGATGAGGTGTTTGCACCGGTGGCTAGGCTGGAAACCATTCGGCTCATTCTCGCACTAACATGTCAACGAGGTTGCGTGTGCATCACATGGACATCAAATCTGCTTTTCTGAACGGCGAGCTCAAGGTGGATGTCTACGTTGCACAGCCAACTGGGTTCGTCGTGAAGGGTCAAGAGGACAAAGTATACAAGCTTCATAAAACCTTGTATGGTCTATGTCAGGCACCACGAGCATGGAACTCAAGGCTGGATGCATACTTTGCTGTCACTTGGTTTTAACAGATGCCCACAAGTGCATGCCATGTACGTGCGCTATCAGGAGAACGAGATGCTGCTTGTTGGAGTCTATGTTGACGATCTTATTATCACCGGCTCAAATCTTAGACATGTGAAGGAGTTCAAGCATTAGATGAAAGGTGAGTTTGAGATGAGTGATCTCGACGACCTCAGCTACTACCTTGGCATAAAAGTGCAGCAAGGTGCCAATGAAGTCAAGTTGAAGCAAACGGCCTACGCCAAGAAGATCCTCGAGCAGACCGGGTTGTTGGAGTGCAATGCAAGCAAAACATCCATGGAAACAAAGCTGAAACTCACCAAGTCAGATACAAGCCCAAAGGTGGATGCAACACACTATCGGAGTATTGTCGGAAGTCTACAATACTTGACGCACTCCAGGCCCGACATCGCATACTCCGTTGGCGTGGTGAGTCGCTTCATGGAGGTACCGACGCAGACTCATTATGCTGCCATCAAGCGGATACTGCGATATGTGAAGGGAACACTACATTATGGCCTTGAGTTTGTCAGAGGACAAGTAGAGGAGCATCTTCAAGGCTATTGTGATAGCAACTTGGCCGGAGATTTGGACGACCGCAAGAGTACTACTGGAATCATCTTCTACTTCTGTAAATGTTCGATCACTTGGACTTCACAGAAACAGAAGACAGTGGCATTGTCTTCATGTGAGGCGGAGTATATGGCGGCGACGGCAGCAACTTGTCAAGCTATTTGGCTGAATCGCATGGTGGAGATGATGACAGGGAGTGCAAATTGTTAAGCAAAGCTACTAGTAGACAACAAGTCTGCAATTGCATTGGTGAAGAGTCTTGTTTTTCACGATAGAAGCAAGCATATAGATGCACGCTATCACTTTATCAGGAATTGTGTCGAGAAAGGGCATATTGATGTGGAGTACGTGAGCAGCAAAGAACAAGTTGCAGACATCCTGACAAAGGCTCTGAACCAATCCATGTTTGAAGAGCATCGTTGGAACATTGGAGTCAAGATCTCTCGGAGTGAAGTTCAGATTAGGGGAGAATATGTAAGCAATAATCCGGACATAGACTTAGTCCTTAGCCACTCATTCTTGTGGTACCCTTAGAATAGGTCTCCAAAATCATGCATGTCCACAAGTAGGGAGGCTACAGATCCTAAAATTTAGTTCCATGAGCATGTTAGTTACTTGTTTTTTCTTGTATATAAGTAGTAGTCCGTATGTAGTTGAACCATTGAGTTGAATACAAGCTTTATTCTCCATTGTCTTATAAGAGTGTTTGTTTGTCTCCTTTTTTTGTATCACAAACACACATTTGTTTGTGCGATCCTCTAGAAGCCAACATCCGTTGACTATATACGCCTAGCTAATGCTCAAAACATAGAATACGAATATCTTTTAGATCACGTTCCATCTACAATTCATTGTGCATGTAACGTAGAGATGCTGTTTCTTTTTTCCTTCTCTCCTCTCAATCTCTCGGTGCAATTGGCCACGTTGGTGCATGTATATCCTTCTCCCATTGAGGAGGTTACTTGATTTGATTAAGACCTTAGATTATATGTCATTATTTTGAGTGGCTTTAGAAGAAAACATTTTTTTTTTTTTTTTGCCTTTTTGGGGAAGGAATTTGGTTCCTTCAGGTACATAAATGTTTAGTTGCTTCCGGTTGACCTTTTATTTGATAATTCGTTCCAAGATGTTGATGATGACTTCTCTAAAATATTTTTTTGTAGATTTATTCTCCTCTATGTCTCGTTTAACTTCTTCTATCTGTCTAAGTGGGTATATGATTTTGTTCCTTAAAATTGACTTTTCTTTTTTTACAAGGTGACCGTAGTTAGCGGTGGGTATTATTCGGTTTTGACTATTTAGTTTTGTACGATTTTGACTATCCTCCAATTATGCTCTCTCTGGTGACAATTACAACGAACAATTCATATATTTCATTGTTCGGGAAGTCCAAATACTGCAACAAAAATTGTTGAGGTCCGCTATAACAATATATTCTGCGTGCATGGTATAATGATACCAGCCAAGCACACGTAACAGTTATCCATAATCACTATGAAGTTTTTGAGGCAATGAAAAAAAAATTTTAGACCAAATTTATGGACAAGTTGTCTGTGTTGTATGTGATGATACCTAAAGAAGCTATAAATTAGACTGTTACGAAGCCTGAGGTTTCCATAAGAAATTTTCTAGGGGGAGAATACACCAATAGATTAAGATTTGCAGTTTTGATAAATTAGGTTAGCAGTGTTGATACTATAGAGTAGGTATCGGTAGTATCATCGGTTTTGGATCGAAGTCAGATTTTTTTTGGTATCGAAAAACAAATAACTATTAAAATTTTAGAAAAAAATATTTTACATATTTGGAGATAATTTTAAGTATTTCATGTGTTGCTTTTTAGTAATTTTAGAATTTAATGAAATAGTAGTCTTCCTGCCGATTAGTTTACATAAGTTTTTTTCTTTTACATAATTTTATAACTTTACTACGCTTTACACCCTTGCTGATTAGTCTTTCTCATTCAATTTTCATTGCCGATTTAACTGAAAAAGAGACCCCAGATGTCGGTATTGGTCAGTATTGGCATCGATCAATATCAAATGGGGACATCAAACTATATCGATATCGGTCATATCGAATCGATATTGACCGATAAGGGTGAATAGAACCCAATTGAAAATACCAGTGTCTATATGCATCCAAGTGTCTATATGCATCCCAGTACATACATATACTAAACGGGAATGATATTTACGAAAGGATATAACAGACTTCATAGACTTTTCAAGTGAATTCTTCTTAGAAAATTTTGCTAGGTTGCCCAAGTTGAACTCCACTTCATGTAAAACAAACACATACTTAATAGTGCTGAATAGAGGTTCACTCAACCTAGACACAATCCGAATCCACATGAGAAAAAAAAAATCAATAAGTATATATTCCTATAAATTAGTCAGACGAAGCAAATCTTTTTCCATCACTCCCACACTACATATCAACTTATAATTTCTATTCCCCCTCAAGTATCATACTAAAAAAGGAAACATTCTTGCATCTATAAATACATAGCTCATCACAAGTATGTGAAACAATGCTGCAGCAGAAGAACATGCATGATTTAAAGGAAGAGAGAAATAGGAAGCATAGATAGATGGATAGATAGTCAGCTAATGTCCAAGCACACATGCTAGGGCCTTGCCTGCAGTAGGGAGAGAGAGGTGTAAAGCCAAGGATGACTTGCCCCGGCTTGCTGCACGTCGGCAGCCTCGGCTGCCGACAGAGTTGCAAGTCGACGGCAAGTATCGGCGGCTTTACTCGTCCCTCTTCTTTTAACCCATGTAAGGCTCTTGCATGCATGACTCAATCTTCGTTCGACCTAACGCTGCAGGGAGATCGATCACGTTATAACTCGTGTGCTAATTGGAAGGAATAAATAGTTTTTCACAGGATCGAACTTATCCAACCAGGATGCGCTGTCTCTACCTGCTGACCACTAGAACCATGAGGCTTTGAGGTATGGTATCATAATTATTTCATCGGGTTTATCTTCTATATATCGGCAAATGCTTGTAATCAAAATGGTTAAACATGCGCAGTACGTTTGTCGGTGGCTGCAGAGAGGTTTAAAAACAGGACTGCCGCTTTGAATTAGCTGATTTTCATTAATCGTAACTTCATCAATCTTACTGATGGATACCGTTGTATTTTCTGCTACTACCTGATGGTCAAGTTAAGTTACAATAATGTTGTACACACATCCACCACCACCACCACCATCTACACGCATCACCCAAGTTTTAGCTGTTGATGCGCATAGGGGAGTGTTTATATCTTTATAAAGTTTGAAGTATTAATTGTGATCTTAATAAAGTGTAAAAATTTATAGTACTGGTTGAGATCAAAACGACTCCTACCGGATTACTCAATTCTTTGTTATTTCTATATATCCATGCACAGGAAGTTGTTGTGTAACGAGGCCGATCGAGCTAGTGTATGTTACGGGTCTTTTTCCTAGGTGGAGAATGCCCGGAGGACAGGACGATGACGAGAGCCATTCGGGAAGTCGAAGGTTTCCACTATTGAAAATAAACTTTATTTTGTAATCATATTTGTGAGCCAACAAATCTAGTTGGTCCACTACCATTGGACTTTGTTCATTTAGTTTTTTAGTGTTAGTCTATATTCTAAGATGTTATATGCCTAGAATGTTATTGAGCATTTTAAAATATCTATTTTCTAGAGATATCCTAATATTATAATTGTAAAAGAGTTTATAATGATCAATATTTTTATTTTAACAAGTGTGTAGACTCTTCTAAGAGTCCTATAAATAGGGATGCTCTTTCCTCATTTTGTATACAACAAAAATTATAAGCATAGTGCTCTTATAAAAACAAATTTCCCTTCCTTTCTTCTCTTCCACCAAATTTCTCTCTATAATTTTATCTCGCTCCAAATTGGTTCCTCCTAGTTAGTTGACCTACAACAATTCCAACAAAGTGGTATCAGAGCGATGTGGTAAGAGGTCGAAGATGGCAAGCGAGATGACTCTCTTCCAAGTTTCCATCCTCAGCAAGAACAATTATGTCAATTGGAGCAAAAAAACTTTGCTAGAAGCACAAAATTCATGAGAGGTCGTCGAAAAATGATATATCGAGACACTTGATGAGGCTTTGTATCTCAAGCTCAAAAGGAGATTTTGAAAGCTTCAAGAAAGAGGGATAAGAAAGCTCTCTTTCTTATCTACCAAGTCGTAGATAATGATACGTTTGAGTTGATTTCAAGTGCAATAACCTCTAAAGAAGCATGAGAGAAACTTCAAATTTCTTACATAGGAGAGGAGAAGGTGATGAAGGTATGCCTCCAAACTTTAAGAGGTGAATTTGAAACATGAAAGAAAACTATTCTGGACTACTTCGCTAGAGTTGTAGACATTGTCAACAATTGAAAATAATTAATGGTGAAAGCATGACCAACACTCGAGTGATGAAGAAAATTCTTTTCTTTTTGTTTTCATAATTTGTGCGTATCGTAGTAACTAGAGATGAAACTAAGACTTGAAGACCATGACTATTGAGCAACTTAAGAGCTTACTACAATCCTATGAAGAAAGGAGAAAGAAAAATTAAGAAACATTAGAGCAAGTCCTTCAAACGAAGCTCGCCTTCAAGGAGCAAGGTGAAATCTTTTCCAATCAAAGAAGTCAAAGAGATCGTGGTCTATGTCATGGAAGAGAGAAAAGAACACAATACAAAACATTCAACAATGGAGAAAGATGTCAAAACTATCCTACAAGAGAACGTTGAAGAGAAAACTTCACAATAAGAGATGAAAATCAAATGTATGAATTGTCATAAGCTTGGACATTATGTGTATTGGATTGTAGAAATACAACTAAAAATGTTAAAGAAAAATCTCACTATGTTGAAGATGAAATCTAATATAACTCAACTTTATTATTTGCGCACAAAGAAGAACAAGAACAAGAAGATACAGACACATGGTACCTTCACATGAAAGAAAACGGCCATATGTGTGGAAGTATAAACATCTTTATGGATCTTGATGAGTTCATTGGTAATTATCTCACTTTTGAATATGATATAGAAATATCGATGAAGGAAGAAGAGAGTGAAGAAAAAGTCATTCAAGAAATTGATACTAATGGAGACATTGTGTCCAACGAAGAAAGCTCGCAGCAATTGGGTGTTCAAGAAAGAACTTATGACTTAGTTCCTCTCACGGAAGAAGAGGATAAAGTGCGTGTGAAGAAGTGCAAGAATCTATTACTCCGCTTGTGACATCAATACCATCTCAAGAAGACTCTCCAACATCATATTCTTGGATGAGAAAAGTCCTCCACACATGAAGGGCTTGAAAGATGAGATTCAGTTAATAAATAATCAAAACGATCTAACAAATTTTTGCCTTTTGGCAAATTGTGAACCAATAGGTTTTGAAGAAGTGAAGCAATGTAAAAAGGGAGTAGATGTCGTGCATAAAAAATTCAAGGATATCATAATGGACGACACTTAGGAGCTAGCGACACTTTCAAAGTGGCAAAATCAAAATTAGAATAAAATGTATTTACAAGTCAAAGAATAATTCTACAACTCAAAGAATAATTCTCAAGATGAAGTCAAGAGTTACAAGCATAGACTACTTGCAAAAGGCTACAATCAAAGATTTGTTGGCACATTGATGATTTTGATATATTGACTATAATTAACATCTGTACCGTTTTAGTCCTATCACTCTACAGGAACGATAGGAAGCATTTTATTGCTAACAAAAGATGCTTCCAACACCTACAACACAAACATAGCTCATAGATTGCACTCAAAAAATTCAAAGGTGAAAGCAAAAGAATCCAAGATCAGAAGCTTTACTAAATCTTTAAGTGTCTGTAAATGTCTATAATTTTTTTGTAAACACTTACATATGGATGACAAAACAAAAAAGCAAAATCCTTCTTTAACATTCAAATAAACATCTATGAAGAAGCGGATAATCCATCGGATATCTGCGGATCACCGACAGACAATCTGAATTATTAAACAAGTATTTATGATCTCATTCGGATCATCTATCGGATATCTGCAGATCACCGATAGACAATCCGAATTGTCGCAACAAGTATTTATGATCTCATTCGGATAATCCGTCGGATATTTGTAGATCACCGATAGACAATTCGATGGTTATAACAAGTATTTGTGGTCTCATTCGGATCATCTATCAGATATTCGCGGTTCACCGACGGATAATTCGAGTTGCTTAGTTGGCCATTTTCAAATTCAAATTCAACAGCCAGATGTCAGAACATTTAATATATCCAACTACTATATTTCTATCCGTTACTGTTGGGTGCGAATAGTACGTTGGAAGTCCTCGAATAGCCGTCGAATAATCCTAATGTTTGCAAGAAATGCTTTATGCTCTTGGATTTGTATAAATAGGCCTTTTCCTTCTTCATAAATGCTTATCCACTTGAGCCTTAAATTTTTTCATCTACCAAAAAGCTCCACCATAACTCTACAAAGTTTTTATTTGTCATCCACAAAAGTGTTAGAGTTATTTCAAAGAGTTGTAACTTATATCTTCCAAGTGCTCAAGAATATCAAAATATTTTCTCTTGTGTTTTGAAGTTGACGAGCCTTCAGATAAAAACATGTGTGTAAGAAGTTGACGAGCCTTCAGATAAAAATACGTGTGTAAGAAATTGATGAGTCTTTGAATCAAAGCTCGTGTTGTACCATTTATTCAAATACTGGATTAAAGCCGGAGGGAGTTCTAGCACTGGAGTGCCACAAGGAAGGATACCAGGATATATCGAGTGTTTGGTCTATTCTCTCTTTTGAATTGCTATATACTTTGAATATTTGTGTCGATAATTTTTATTATCCTATTCACCCCCTCCTTTCAGGGTTCTATAAGATTGAGCATCGGCTATAATGAAAAGTAAGTTCATCTTTTCAAAGTTGTGCAACAGAAAAAAAAAGTGCAAATGAAGTATGTTAAAACGTAAAAGTAAGCTACCGATATCTTCATCAAGCTGTAACAATCACTTTTTACCTTAGGAATATTTTGGTAATTTTGTATGTTGCTAGTATATATAGTTATTATTAACTAGTGTTAGTTAGAATATTAGTTAAATAGAATAATTACAGTTAGTGTCATGGATAGATATTTAATTAGGTTAGTTAGATGACATGGTGGACCACCTGTTGAACATTCCAATTCAATATCATTTTCCAAAAGTTTTTCACTTATTCTCCAAGCTTCTCTCCATCCATTTATTTCTATTCCCACCAATTCTAGATCTAGAATTAGAATTCCAACATCAATTTTTCACCAAAAACTACTCATTCTTCTTCCATCGGAGAACTAGAGGCTTGGAGGACAAGAGGAAGCTTGAAGAGGAGTCCAATCAAGGAGGATCATGTCCGATTCGACTTGCTCGTGTCCAAATTCGGAGTTCTTCAAAGGAGGCACACACAAGTTGGATACTTCTCTATTTTCTACCAATGGTTATGAACACCAATTGAACCCATAGCAACCCTTCCATAGGTGAAATTGACTCTCTAATGCTAGATCTATGTGTTAGAACTTTTAATTTGGTAGATTTAGGTTTTTACCATAAGGAATGATAATTTCTATGTGCAATTTATGTTAATTACGAATTTTGACCACTAAGTGTTTGAAAATTGTTCCCAAAGAGAATTTTGGTGTCTAATTGGCTTGTGTTTGTGTCCACAATTGGATACGTAGTGTCATGGTACACCATGATACACATGATTAGATTTTTGGCGATTCACGTGGAATTGTCTCTTGTGTGTCAATTCCTAGACAATTGCATAGATCTATTAGTCTAATATATGTCCATATCAAATTCTAATGTATACTTTTCTTTATATGTGTCATTGATACTTTCCTATGCATATAGAGGAACAATTAGTATGGAAAATTAGTGTCCTCTAGGTGTTTGTATTATGTCAACATGCATATTATATTTATATATTATATTAATTTGTGGTATTGTAAATCCCCTTTCCTAAATTTAAATAAAACTCACAAATTCTAAAATTTCAAAATAGGAATAGTTATATGCATGGATAAACCATTACCATTGATTAGCAAACTTTGACAATATTAAAGTTGGTTAATATTAATAATAAGAGTAATGACATTAGAGGGGACTAATAAAATATGCAAGTAAATATATATAGCAAATGACCTCTAGCCTAGTGGTTAAGAGAGGTGCATGCGACCCGAGTGGTCAAGAGATCGATTCCCGGTGGGAGCGTTCGTTACAATTACCTTACCTTCTTTCATATATATATATATATATATATATATATATATATATATATATATATATATATATATATATGGGAGCGGATCAAAAGCCCCCCTAGAAACCCCCTAAAAACCCCCCTCACTCTAATTCGTAATATTAATGTTAATATTAATGTTAATGTTAATATTAATATTAATGTTAATATTAATGTTAACGTTAATATTAATGTTAATATTAATATTAATGTTAATATTAACATTAATATTGACATTAACATTAATATTAACATTAATATTAACATTAAATTACGGATTAGAGTGAGGGAGTTTTTATGGGGTTTTCTAAGGGAGGCTTTTGATCCGCTTCCTATATATATATATATATATATATATATATATATATATATATATATATATATATATATATATATATATATATATATATATATATTGGTCCGGATCGGGAGTCCCGTTTTCGGAGTCCCGCCGAAGCCCCATGATCCTTGGCCGTTTGATCGCGCGACATCACGTGGGCCCCGCTCGATCCGATGGTGCAAGGAGGGCGGGGCTTCGGCGGGACTCTGCAGATAGGTAACTTGATCCGGATCCTCTCTCTCTCTCTCTCTCTCTCTCTCTCTCTCTCTCTCTCTATATATATATATATATATATATATATATATATATCAAATGACCTCTAGCCTAGTGGTTAAGAGAGATGTATGCGGCCCGAGTGGTCAGGAGATCGATTCCCGGTAGGAGCGTTCGCCATAATTACCTTCTTTCCAACCCAATCCTGTAGGTAAACTGACTCTCCTATCTTCTTTTGTTCATACCTAAATTGATTATATGATCTTCCTTTATCAAATCCAAATCCTAAAACTATATAAATACCTAAGCCTCAAGGGGTGATTGGGGTCGGACCAAGCTGGCTCGCAGGCCACAATGGTCGGGTTGAACCGGACTTGGACCGGGCCCGGTCTGGACCAGAGAGAGAGGCGGGTCGGGCCAGGCCTGGCCCGGTTTGCGTAGATGGACCCTATCCCGACCCAATGACCCGGCTTGGTAGCGCTGGACCGAGCCAGTTCGGGCTAGCGGACGGGGCGGGCTTCGAGCTAGGGCGGGCTCGGGTGGGCCGGTTCAGTAGGCGGGGCGGGCTTCGAGCTAGGGCGGGCTCGGGTGGGCCGGTTCAGCAGGCAGGCCAGGCCAGCCCACCAATTTTTTTAATTTTTTAATTTTTTTTCTTTAAGTTTTTTTTGTTTTTAAATTTTTTTTGTTATTTTATTTTTATTTGTTTGTTTATTTTATTTTATTTTTAATTTAATTTGTTATTTCTTTTATTTTTTATTTTATTTTATTTAAAGTTTTTTGTTTTTGTTTTAAATTTTATGTTCTTTTGTTTTATTTTATTTTAAGTTTATTTTGTTCTTTTTTTAGTTTCTTTTTTCTTTCTAAGTTTTAATTTTATGTTTTAAATTTTTTTTGTTCTTTTTTGTTTTATTTTTCCCTCCTCCTTTATCTAGGCTTGGGACCGGCAGTGCAAGTTTTGCTTGTCATAGGCGGAGTTAAAAAAATTTGTTTTTTGTTTTAAGTTTGTTTTGATTTTTTTCATTTCTTTTGTTTTGTAAGTTTACTAATTCATACCCTTGAGTCATTATTCTTCCTCGAATCCAGAAGCTTCACCCATTGTAAACGATTCAAAGTCCAGCTCGTTGATGTCAGCATCTTCATCTTTTTGGTTTTGGGTTCTGTCACGTCCCAGAACCAGAATACTGGAGAGCGGGGGACTGACACAGCCAGCTACGTATATTGAAGTGCAACCCACATCGTAATACGGTCACGGCTGTCTAGATGCATGAGGGTTATCTACAAGCCAACAGTCTCCTATGGTCAAGAACAAGCCTAGTGTCTCAATCTCAAGTAAACAAATAATTGTTACAAGATGTTAGATCATCAGATATACAAAGTAAGGCGTCCCAAATATTACATATTTAGATGATCATGAAGATAGTCATACAAAATGCGAAGACTAGAAAGAGTTTAAGTCATACATGATCAACCCTAGGATTTGCCAATCATGTAACAGCCCTTAGGTAGACAGAAATTTAAGTTTCAATACGAGCTAACACTTATTCGACGGCTAAACGCCTCAAAAGAATAATTTACAATTGAGTGGAAGAGCAAAATAAGAAACCCACTCGTTATCAGGGTTACGCCTGGTGTTCACCATCTAGCTGGAAGACGAACAAATCCTCGGATGCTACTCCAAAATTTGGCCATACAAAACCAGCTGGGTCAGACCCCAGAAAGAGCAAGTGCCACAAGAGAGGCTCCACTTAGGAACTAAAACCAGCATATAATAACCAGAAGAAATGATAAAAGAGCTTAATTAAATAACATGAAAGACAAGGTTAAAGGGGCATGCTAGCTTGCATTACAGAAACAAGAGGTGGACTATAATTCTCATGTTAATCATGAGACAATCATTCATGCACGGCCAATCAAGTCTTACGGCTTGTTATCATTTGCTAACTAGGGTTGTCACAGGCCTAGTTACTAACAATATGCAATGAGATATTCCCGCAGTCACAAGCCATGCAGACTATCCAGGTTATCCAGGCGAGGATTACAAGAATTACAAGAATTATCAAGATTTAGGGTGTACTTTAGTGCTTATGATTCAAGAAGTACAACATATGACAGTGTGCTGGAAATGCGCCCTACTCGTCGGCAGGCTACAAGTTCACATATGTGGCCGAAATAACGGGATCGCCTGTAACTAAAAAATCTCTCTATATGAACTACTTGATCAATCTAGTCATTAACCTAGTCAAATTCGTTATGAATCCCTGACCGGATAACCAGGAATCCATGTCCTAGACATATAGCTTGTACAGGCACAATCAACTACGGGATCAAGGCAAGAGTTACACTAGCAAGACAAGAATAGTCATCGCAACAGCAATCAAGATTATACATGTCATGTCAAGTTTACTTGTCATGTCAAGAGTACTTGTCCGGAGTGTGCCTCGACGGGCTACTATCAAGTTAATACATGTCATATCAAGTTTACTTGTTACTTGTCAATTGTGCGCCTCGACGGGCCACTATCATGTCATATCGAGATGGGATCATGCTATCATGCTCAAGTCAAGATCAATACTAGCAAGTCATACTCATGCTCAACAATTACCAAGTCGGTTCGTTGCAAGCTACGCCGAGTACAAGACACATGCCAGATCATAAGCATTTACAACAAGAACTAGAAAAACATGTATGGGGGTAAAGACAAGGGGATATCAAGGCAACCAAGTAGTGATGGTCAGGTGGCGCCAGGAAGGTGACAGGTGGCGCTTAGAAAGTGGCGCCAGGGAGGTGACAGGTGGCGCCTAGTCAAGTGGCGCCAGGGAGGTGACAGGTGGCGCCTAGTCAAGTGGGAGTAACAGGTGGCGCGGGGTGCCAAGTAGGGCTGGGTGGCGCCAGGCCAAGTGGCGCTAGGCCATAGGTGGCGCACACTGATAGATGGCACAGCACCAAGTGGCGATGGGCCAGGGGTGGTGCGGCACCAAGTGGCGCACATTGATAGGTGCAGCACCAAGTGGCATACACGGATAGGCGCGACACCAAGTGGCACGCACTAATAGGTGCTTCACCAAGTAGCACGCATGGATAGACGCGACGCTAAAGAGCGCACGTGCAACTGGGATGGCACGACACCAAGTGGCGCACGCACGCGACTGCTCATCTTCTCCAACAGACCGAGAGTTGCTCAAGGAACCCATGGCTTCAAAATGCCATAACTTCCTTAAAACAAGTCGGAATCGGGACTTCCAAGGGTCTAAACTAGGTAGAACGAGATTTTCTACAGCCTGGGACAACTGGTTTAGGAAATACCAAGTTTTAATAGATCAAAACCAAGAAAAATAAGAAAATATCAAAACTTAGATCTACAAAAATGTATCCAACAAAATAAAAAATGCCAAGTTCTAAAGAGAAAATCCAATCTTATAAAGGCTTACATAGGATTAAAATTAATCTTTTGTAGGCTTAAAATACAATCCTATGTAGGCTTACCATATATGGAAATCCAATCTTATGAAGGCTTAAAATCCAATCTTATTTAGT
Source organism: Iris pallida (assembly GCA_029216955.1). NCBI lineage: Eukaryota > Viridiplantae > Streptophyta > Magnoliopsida > Asparagales > Iridaceae > Iris > Iris pallida. The sequence continues at coordinate 7,636,310 of JANAVB010010791.1, forward strand.
CTTACCATATATGGAAATCCATATAGGGAAATCAATTAAATATATGGTCAAAGTAAAAATGGTTATGGGCCTATTTTTGGACATTTTTCTTCAGTTTAAGATTAATGAAGAGTTCTCAATACAAAATCTGAAAGTAAGCATAAATCACATTCTCTGAAGCATAGCTCAACTCACAAAATATAGGTATGACCGAGTATAAAACATTGATAAGGAAGCACTGATATTTCAAAAATTAATACTTTATCATCTAATTCCTGCAACAGCTTTGGGGCCAAGAATTATTCGAAGAACTCAATTGATCAAGACCTAATGACAAAACCAATATGGATTGAGAAAAAAAGTAAAGGGGAGAAAACTTACATGACCACAAGAGGGTGCTGACACGAAGACATGAAGGAGCATCAGTGCTAGTGGTGGTGGTGGCTGCGGTAGAGTAATGGTAGTGGTAGTCGCCAGGAAGAGGAGCAATGGTGGAGCACTAATGGTGGTGCAGTAATGGTGGTAGACACGATGGATCACCAAACAGAGGGGGATTTCAATATGGGGGGAAATAAATTTTTGACAATTTTTTTGAGAGAGATGAATGAAGGTTTGTTATTTTTTATTGTCTATTATTGAATAATTATCAAAGTCAAATAATACATTGCTAAATGTTGCTGGTATTAAAATATGAGGGACATTTAATATAGGACGTCGTTAAATGTCGTGATATTAAAAATTTAGCGATGTGTAACGACTATCAACGATGTCCCTTTCCATATTACTTAACTGTAGTCATAATTCATCGCAATTCTTCGTAATGTATTTCATTGGTGTCACACCCCAGTCCCAAAATACTCAGAACCGTGACACATAACAATGGCCACCAGATACGTATTCGAGAATTTTCTCAATTTAATGGCATTCTCAAATACATATTAAGCCGTAATTAAAGATGGTACCATAACACTAGTATAAATATGAATAAGTCATGTAATCATAAATAAGTCATACAAAACCATAATGAATACAGTTGGTGGAGACATATCCACTACTCGAATATTCTAAAAAATAAAGTACAGAAGGAAAGTGCTAAAAGTAAGATAACTAGATACAGACTCTACGCGGAAGTCTGCATCAAAGATGGTACTGTTTGAGATCAGATGGAATCAGCTGGTGAGATCTCCTCGTCGCCCAATGTCGCGTCTGGTCTCGGGCCGTAAGTCTCCGGATACTCTTGCTCGTCTAAACCTGGAAGAAAACCAGGTCCTCAGGGGATGCAACAAGATACATAATAGAAGCCACTATAGAATAAAATGCATAAAGATCAAGGGTGTGCTATCAACTATGTGTATATACAATGAGGACAACTTTCGATATATCGGGCTATCTATGATATCTAGGGTATTCGTGCAGTGGCACTCACTCAGGGCACCCGTCATGTAGCAATGACAAAGTGAACACAACTCGTAGCCTCTACGTCTAATGACTGTTCTCTCCATCTAATGTATTTAGAACATGTCGACTCCTCGACACATTCAGTCCCTAATCAAAAGTCAAGTAAGTACAACAATAAAATAACTTGCATGAACTATGCCGCCATACGCTGCATCGTACATATGATCAATCTAGTACGGGGATACCTAACCTAAAGAATCATCACCCAGCTTCTCCTCATTACTTTATGCTTAATGGTTTAAATGCTAAACTCGAGTACACACCCTATGCTTGCTTGTATTCCCCTACCTCCAACTCTACACTATGGTTCACACACATAGTATATAACCCGTCCTACAGCATAGACCCATATCATCCTACAAGAGGAACACACATGAGTTATATAGCCACAGGCTTGCATTCCTAGAACTTGGTCCATTGCACACTTGTTCTTTCATAAACCAATATGATTATTCTTATATTATACCCCCTTCACATTTTTCATAAACTTATATGTATAGCTTGTTAAATGACTCTTCTCTATCAACACATAAATCACTATAAAAACTAAGCATGTTGTAGAAGCCTAAAAAGTACAATCAGCATCAGGTGCTACTCATGAATAGTGTCATCAATTAAATTATCAGGTGGCACCAGACATTAGATGGTGCAAGACATCAATAGGCGCTGGTCATCAAGTGGTATTGTCTGCCACGTGGCCATCTTCTAGGAGAAGCTAAACAATTATCATCATGACTGACAACATGTCAGTCGAGAAATCCGTTCGAATCTTGAGCGCGTAGTGCTCGAGGAGATTTTGTCAGACGTGTCAGATTCATCATAAATGACCAACAACTGTCTCTTGTCAGACGTGTCAGATTCATCATAAATGACCAACAACTATCTCGCACCATCTACAGTTGGCGCGAGGTAATCAATGACACCACATCATTCAGAAAGTCACAAAACAGCAAGTAGCGCCTGGCGCTGCCTAGCAGTTGGTGCTACCTGATCAAATCATCATGAAGCAGTTAGATGACGTGGCACATATGCCACTAATCTCGAAGAACATGTCTGTAACACTGCCCATGACCAAGCGCATATCAATCATAGCATGCCACACATCCAAGTGTGTACTATATTTTCTAACAAATATTATACATACTTCAAATCTTTGAATCCCCAGTGGAGTTTATCCATATCTTATCATCATTGACAACGTCTACTACATCATTACAAACATCATCTTTTGAAACCCAGTTGTTTTAAAAGATATCCTATTCTTGAGTCCCAGTTGGCCCAAGAATAATCAATAGATATACGAATTCACGTCAACATTACCTCTGAATTCTACTATCAACATCAACGACTTGTCACATCACCTTTAAAAATTCTATTGTCTGTATTAAACGACCCATTATTGACAAATGTTGTTTCAAAAAAGAAAGAAAGAGATAACATCACAGCAAATGAATAACAGAAGGGTTCTTCATTTCTTTCTCCATAAAAAGGAGTAAAGGACTACATTTGTAAAGAAAGGAAAGCAAGCTACTACATCAAAGCAGGAAACATTGAAGATAAGAAAGATGTCTTATTCATTTGCCCGAGAATGGCCATGCTGGGACAGATACCACTCTCTCAACCATCTTGCATAGGAAGGCCTTAACTGATTAAGGTCATCTATAGGAGCTGGGGGATTGGAGCTTCCGGTGGCACTGCCTTCTGAAGCCGGTTCTTCCTTTACTGGAACTTCGACTTTAGGAATTATTTCTTCCTTAATAGTCATTGGTTCCTCTTTGATGAAAGGAGATAGCATTTCCTCCTTGACAGTGTCCTCAGCTTTTGGCGTTATCATAGATGCTGCAGAAGACAAAAGGAAACAAAAGATAGAATTTTGAAACATTATTCTTATCAAAATCAAGTAATTTTAACTCTGCACAAACCTCGCAAATCACAGAGTGCTAGTCTCTAAATGGCGCACATGGCATAACAGTTCTAAATTCGTGCGACAGTTTTTGTGCATGATTTGACAAAATTGTGCATGATGCGACACACTTTGAGTAAACAAAGGGCACGCGTGTTTTGTTTAAATATCAACACTCTGAAAGAGGTGGTTTGTACTAGAAATAGCGCGGTGCCAATCAATACTCTAAAAGAGGTGGCGTAGACCATCATATGGCGCAAAGCATCGACCAACGCTCTGAAAGAGATGGCACGTAATGCAGATGGCGCAAAGCATCGACCAACACTCTGAAAGAGGCGGTCGATGTTGGCCTATTGATCGTGCTACATGAAAATAGCGCAAGCAGTCTGCTGTCATCTTCTCCGTTAAATTTTTTACCTTCCAAGGCTGGGTTTGCCTCTTCGACTCTCGTCGATGGCATGATGTGCTGTGGCACCCTCAGTAAGGACACACATAAAGTAGCTCCGACCACTTTCTTTCCCTTCTCGGCAGCGGTGGATCTCTTCGGGGCCATTGCGATTGATTGGAAACTTCAAAAGTTTGGAAGAGAAAGAATACAAGAGCTTGGAAAGAAAAAGATTTAAAGTGAAAATTGTTTTCTCTCTCTTCTCAAAACTATTTATAGCCAAGGCTATCCGTAACAGTCGTGCGATCTGCGCCTGAAAGTCGGGTCGGTTATGATACTGCTCTGCGTCAACCATTTCTTATTCAAAGTATTTAAAATTTTGAAGCTTTCCAAATTTGAAAACTTTGAAAGGGGTCTTGTAGAAGCCTAAAAAGTACAATCAGCATCAGGTGATACTCCTAAATAGTGCCTACAATTAAATCATCAAGTGGCGCCAGACATCAGATGGTGCAGGACATCAATAGGCGCTGGTCATCAAGTGGCACTGTCTACCACGTGGCCATCTTCTCGAAGAAGCTAAATAGTTATCATCATGACTGACAGCATGTCAGTCGAAAAATTCGTTCGAATCCCAAGCACGTAGTGCTCGAAGAGATTTTATCTGACGTGTCAGATTCATCATAAATGACCAACAGCTATCTCGCGCCATCTACAGTTGATGCACGGTAATCAATGACACCACATCATTTAGAAAATCACAAAACAGCAAATAGTGCATGGCGCTACCTAGCAGTTGGCGCTACCTGATCAAATCATCCTGAAGCAGTTAGATGACGTGGCACACATGCCACTAATCTCGAAGAACGTGTCTGTGACACTGCCCATGACCAAGCGGATGTCAATCACAGCTTGCCATGCATCCAAGCAGTTAAACCAACCGTTTGTGCAAAGGGATGGATGGCGCACCAATTGCAGTGTGCGCCAACCAGGATAACTACTTAACAATTATCTCTAAACTCTATAAATAGAGTTCGAAATCACTTTCAAAGGACTAATGATCATAATCTCCTGAGCACTTGCTGCAGCACTCTCCAAAGGCTATCTTCTTCGACATCGCATCGTCCAAGGAACAAAAATATCGTCTTCTGATCAGATTCCTATAATTGTACTTCTCCAAAAATCAATTGTACTCTTGTACTATTTTCTTAGTTTGTAATCAAACTTTTGTTTTTGCAAACACATGTTACACCACTCCTCCTTCCATTGAACCCCATATGATGCACACATTCATATTTAGGATAAGGATTTCCTTATAGATCTATCACCATGTACACACAAGACCAACAAGACATTTTGACTTTATGACATCTAACTCTCTCTATCTTGATTCATTTTTAGTTGCCCATTTTACTCCCTGCTCCCCTCATATTTCCCAAATACATCACATACTATCTTCACCATCCCCAAGCCTGCTCATAGGGGATTAAATCGAACACTGCATGGTCGGTTCCACATGCTGGTAGGAGAAACCACAACTCTGGCTCATGCCATGCTAACGCAAGCATGCCTACACCAGTGTTGTTCACGTATGCAACCAGGTTCTGCTTCATACATGATCCCATATATCAACTTCATAACCTTTCTTCCTTAGCTCTCACTCTCACTCACTCTTGCCATTCTAAATGTTCCTGCTCACATATGCGCACACACACACACAGAGCAAGAATATGTCCTATATCATTCATGTTGTTATGATTTAACTGTGTATACTATGCAAGGAAACTATCAAAAAATTAACTGTGGAGAGGAAGGGGAGTACCAAGGGAAGAGAACACTCTGGGAAGGAGGCTCGTCCAGTTCGTGTTCGCCGAGTCTCTGATTAGAAGGGAAGCTTGACGAGGTCGACCCGCCGGAATGCCAAGACAACCCTTGACAGTGCCGGTGTGGCAAGATGGTCTGCTACCCACCGCCGAGCGGGTAGAAGTCGTCGGGTCGTAGCGAGTAGGGAGACGGTTCGCCGAAGATTCCTTCACGAGAGCTAGGTAAGAACGATGGGGAGAATGGAATGGCAGCTGGTTTCTAGGGTTTTCGTTGCAATCAATGAGAGAGAGGAGGGGTGAAAACTTAAATATAGAGAAGGAGGATGAGGCCTAGCCATTGCCAGCTATGGGCGGCCGTACGCACGCGTGCCTACAACCGCCGGGCACGCTGGCATGGGCACAGAAGCTGCGCGCTCAAGAGAAAAACAAGAGGGGGAAGGAAGATGTACAGTTGTTCAAAAACTTAGAAAAGCGGGTCGGGTTAACGAGTTTTCCCCCGTTGGCTCTGACCCGACCTGGATCCAGTAGGTTTAAAAAAAAAGTGGTGGGCTTAGTATACAGGCCGGGATGAGGTTGGGGCAGGTCCAAATCTGTGGTGTTCAGTAATTAGGAAAAAAGAAAGGAAATGTATATAGGCTTCAAGGGTGGTGGGTAGACATGTGGTCTGTGGGCCTGGGTTTGGGGTTTGGGGTTTGGGCTTTTACTATTTAGGAAGAAAAATTGTGTACATAGGGTGGGCTTGTGGTGTTAGGGATTTAGAAAAACATATCATTAGGCTTCTAGGTTAGGGTTAAACCCTAAATATTTTCTAATATGCATATATTCCTATATTTGTTGTATATATAATGCTAGCATTCTATTATATATATATATATATATATATATATATATATATATATATATATATATATATATATATATATATATATATATATATATTAAAAATAGGAATACTAGCAATTAAATAATTAAATAAAAGGGGAGGGGGTTTACATCCTTCCCTACTTAGAAGAATTTTCGGTGCCATACTCCTTCCCGCCACCCTGTTCCCAGCGAGCATCGCCTGGATCTGGGGTTCGCCAAATCCAGCGTCCAGCTCTGACCCCTCCGTATTGCCCTTTGAGCCACCACCGTCGGGTCCCGGCGATCACTACTCCTTTCCGTCAGCCTCCATCTGATCACCATCACCGTCGGCGAGCTCTAAGGCCAGCCTCAGGCAGCACACAACACCGAATGTTGTGCCGTGCACTACCCAACCTCCCCTCCGCGTTGCCTCCAATGCCAGCGGCCATCTCCTCGAGTACCGAGCTTTCTCCACTGTGAGCTCTCCCTTAACTCCCTCTTTCCCCTTTCGATCTATTCTCTCTCTCTCTCTCTCTCTCTCTCTCTCGTTTATCTAAACAAAGAATGAGAGCCCCATCATATATGGGCTGGCCATGGGCTCTAAGCCCATTTAATTTTGGTAACAATTAAATTGCTTGCTTTCTGCTTTGGGCCGAATTTTAAATTTTTTGGGCTTAAGAAAAAATTAGTGTTTGAAACCATTATCTGGACTTTCAAATAGAAGGGGACAATGGGCTTTCCAGTTTTTGGCTATATTGGTAATTCAATTCAGAATTTGTTCTATTGTAGTTAGATTAGTTATATTGGGTTTTTTTCGGTTTACTTATTTAATGGCTTTGGGCCTTTATATTACAATTTATATAATGGATTATACAATTTGGGCCAATAATTAATGGGCTTATATACTGGGTTTATATATATATATATATATATATATATATATATATATATATATATATATATATATATATATATATATATATATATATATATATATATATATATATATATATATATATATATATATATATTTTGGGCTTATATTGGGTTTTTATATATATATATATATATATATATATATATATATATATATATATATATATATATATATATATATATATATATATATATATATTTGCAATAAGCCATTTTATTGAAAATAAAAAGTGAGCTCAAGTAGAGCATTACAGACAGTAACATGGCCTAACAACACAAAGGGCCCTGTTGAGCAAGGAAATAAAAGCTAATGCTAAGTTTCGAAATTTCGGAGACCCGAAATTTCGAAAAAAAACTGTGTTTCGAAATAATTCGAAATTTCGAAAAATGAAGTTTCAAAAAATTTCGAAAATTCAAAAATTACAGCCCGATGGGAGTGGGGGGTGTGGGCACGCTGCCCTAGGGAGGTACACAGCACGAGGGAGTGGGTGGGGGCGCTCTGCCCGAGGGGGCGCACGGCTCGAGGAGCCTCGCCCCCCTCCCCCCCACCCCGCATGCTGTCTGGAGCCGAGGTGCTCCGGCGAGGGAGGCCGGTGCTCCGGCGAGGGGGCCAGCCCGAAGAGGAGGGGGCGAGGGAAAACGGAAAGGGACGCCTGCGGCCGCCGGGGGCCGGACAAGGCGGCGCTCGGGAGAGAGTGAGAGGAAGGGGAGGGGGAGAGCGGGGGGGCGGCGGGGGGGAAGCCGCGGGGAGGGGAGGGGGGCTCGACCCCCGAGCCCGGGGGAGCCACAGCGGGGAGAGGGGGCTCGGGGAGCCGCAGCGGTGGCTCGACCCCGGGAGGGGGAGCCACGGCGAGGAGACCGCTGGGGAGCCGGAGGGGGGGCTCGACCCTGCAGGAGCCGGAAGGGAGGAGGAGGGGCTCGACCGCGGGGAGGGGGATCCGCAGCGGTGGCTCGACCCCTGGAGGGGGAGCCACGGCGAGGCGATCGCTGGGGAGCCGGAGGGGGGCTCGACCCTGGGGGAGCGGGAAGGGAGCAGGAGGGAGGGCTCGACCGCGGGGAGGGGGAGCCGAATATAATATATATATATATATATATATATATATATATATATATATATATATATATATATATATATATATATATATATATATATATATAATTAGTAAATGTTTTGGGTTATGGGCTTATTACTAGCCTATGTAAATATTTGTGTTTATATTGGGTTGTATGTTGGGCATATATTATAATAATGTGATTGTAATAAATTATTTTAGGTTTATCTTCAAAATAGGTATATAAGTATTTTAATTGATATTTAGGTTTGTATAAACCTATAAGTATTGTCAAAATGGTTTTAAATGGGACTTTGATCCTAACAAATAGTATTTTATATTCTTATTATCGGGCTTTAATGGTCAACAAAATGTTAATTAGATTCTATTTTTTTGAGCTTTTATATAATTTGTTTTATATAATGTTTCTAATAAATTATAAATACTTCTCGAAGTTATCTTGACAAAAATTATTAGTAGTTTCTAAAAATAATGATAATTTCTAACTATTTTCTAAATATTTTCTAAATAAATATATCTATTATTTCTAATTAAGAATTAAGTTTCTTGAATGACTTCTCTTAGATTAATCTTGATTGTGACCAGTCTAATCGTACTTTCTATTTCTTTGACGAATTCGAACTTCTGCATATCGACCCTAGCCAACTAGACTATCCTGGGCTCAATGGAATTGTCGATTTCACCATCTAAGAACCCCAGGCGAGTACAGTTTTTGTTTGTTTCCAATATTCTTAATTACTATATTTACATGATTAGTGATGCATATTTGATTCTTGACACGTTCGTTACACGGATTAGTGGCATAATGGTTTAGTTCTGATACCATATTTTATTATGTTTGTTTATCGTATTTCATGACTTATTATCAAGACTTAATCCATGTGTAGTAGTCGAACGTAGAGCTGTCAAGTGGGCCGGGCCGGGCTATGGATGAAAATATTAAGCCCAGCCCGGCACATGACCCACGGCACGGTAGGCTTCGGGTCGGGCCGGGCCGGACTGGGCCGGGCCAGACTGGGTCGGGCGGATGCGACCCAATATAAGGGACTGGTCGGTCGTACTGAAGGCCATCATTTTGATTCAATTTAGTCATTATATACATATGTCATTCATGGATGCATGCATTTATGTTGTTGTTGCAGCAACTTGCAACTAATATATATTGAAATGAATTGAATTGAATTCAGTTCAAATATTCATTTCATTTCAATTCAGTTCACTACTTCACTGTATAATCATAATAACAACAGAGGCCACCACCATTTGCACTTGTTGCTTTATTTAGGCAGTGGTATAAGTCATATTTGGAGGGAGTGTTTGTTGTGTACATGTTTTTCTTTTCTTTTCCTTGTTTAAGTGACAACACAGCTGTTAGCTGCTAGAATTTAGGACAAATCAAAGAGATTGTACAGGGATGTTGCAACCGGGTCAAGCTTCGGGCCGGGCCGGGCCCACAATTAATCGGGCCAGGCCGGCACAAGGGCCAATTTCTCGGGCTGGGCTCGTGCTGGGCTGGGCCGGTCCGGCCCAATTGACAGGTCTAGTTGGACGTGAGAAGTACCAAATAGATATGTGATCAGACCTTAGACCTTGCTTTATTTTATTGCACAGTAGACATTGGAGATAAAAATTCTATGTAGACCTTGTGGTATAACTATTCTAAATCGATCACATATTGAAAGGTATACTTCAACACATGTAGGTGGTTTTTTTCCATGGTTTACTTGTCTTTATAGTTCTTGATTAACTGTTTCACCATATTTTTTGTACCATATTTTATAGTTTATTTTTTTCATATTTGCCAACTGTTTTTATAGTCGTTATCATATATTTAGATCTGCATGCATGGATTGTACTCGTTCCATTCATGACTGAAAATCATTTTTCATATAATCGCCTGCTACTCTATGCTTTAGACCATTGGAAGAGACTTGGATATATGTTGAGGTCAACCCTAGAAGACTAGTTAGATAGATGAGTTGATCATATGGTTTATTTAGTTATTTTCATTTCTGTGAGACATTGTATTTTCTCCAAATATAATCTTTTGAGTATTGTAATTGATTTAGTTTTATGAATGAGGAAATAAATAGATTTGTTATGAGCACCTATTGTGTACTTTAAGATCTAAACAGCTTACTACGTCGATTCTGCGTCATAGGTTGGACTTACGCACGCACTCGCATCCCGAAAAGTGGGTGCAGGTCGTGATAAGTTAAGATTGGCAAATAAAATATATAAATCTTGTTTCGTTCATGCTCAGCGATATAACTTTATTATTTTATTCATATATATGATCACTTGATTTTTGCAAAAGATAGGATCAGGTTTTTAGGAATTACAGCTTATGCAACCTGTATGTTACTCAAAAAACGTATCAATTTACAGGGAAGCTTTTTCGTTTTCTCAAATAGCTATCAATGGATTATGGGAGAGCTTTTCTTAACGGCTATTAAATTCTGAAGTTGTATTAGCATGCTTTATCATTATCAGAAAGGAGAAGATTGTTGGCATAAAGTGTCTTGGTCAACCTAATTATGATAATCGACAAAATCTAGCTTAATCAAAATAATCCAACTTACATGAAGGATTAACTACACTCATAAGACTGGACAACTACTTCATCATGCTGATCATCAAGTTGTCTCTTCCTTACTTATTATTCAATGTAGTTTTGTATTTTATTGAGTCTAGGACGTGTTGTACATCAAGTCGCACTGGAAAGCTAAACTCCACTTGACCTATGAACAGTCCACACAAAAGAACTTAAACCCCAATCAAAAGCCTAACCCACATCCACCAAAGAAATTTCAAAACAAACCACAAATTCATACCTATTCTGGCAACCAAACTCGGGCTGAGATCTGGCCAAACTCGGTTTGGACAATCCTAGAAAATACAGATAGCTATGCAATTCCTGATATTATGGTTCCCAAAGTTTGAAAAAGTTCAAATATACACCCGAAATTCGAACTCTGCCCACAAAAATCCTGTAAATAGGCTTGGATTTTCATATTCCTACTCATTCATCTCCACTAATCTTTTCTCCTCTTTCATATCCTATTGAGTGATCTCTGAGCTTTAACCTTTCCATCTCCAAGATCAACTCCTTCGGCCTTCTAGTTCTAAGTGCGATCTCGGTTAGAAGTCTGAAAAGAGTTATAAAAGCTTGGTCTATAAAATTTTCTCTTCTGTTCTGAAGTCGATGAGACCTTCGGATAAAAGCTCGTGGTTGCAGTCATTGTTCCTTCGGATAAAAGCACAAGGTGTAAGAAACTGTAAGCGCTTCAGAATTAAAGCTTGTGTTTCATTATAATGACTATAGTGGATTCAACTCCGAACAAGAGTTCTCGGGCCTGAACTAGTCTTCCCAGAGGGATACATGACAAAATCTCGGTGTTTACGTTTGCTTTCTAAACTCTCTTTAATACTTGTCTTATACACGCACAATTTTATTTTGTTGGTCACACTCTGTCTTCACTTAGAATTATTTTTATTGGATAGACATTTCCGCTGCACTCTATTCACCCCCCTCTAGAGTTGCCTAACGATCCTATAATATCTAGACAATGTTATATGCAACAAAACTAAAGTATTCCATCTTTAATAATCTTAATGAATTAAATATTTTTGTTGAACTATGCAACTTAAATGTGTTTGGTACGGAATGATGGGTTATATCTTTGTCCAGATCCTTGGAAAAGTTGATGATCTGGATGGTCTCAAAAGGGCGATTATGAATATGCAAAAGAGTATTGTGTCTCTATTATATGGAGACCTCAAACAACAATACATTTGGCAAAAGTGGAGGAAAATATATGATCTAATATGCATGATAATTTAGACCTTAACACAAATACAGCATCCAATACATAATTATTCTGAATTGAAACCAATCTTCGTGGCGAAAGTGACCTTGAAACAAATATTTCCTACCATAAAATTCATAAAGAGGATATGTTAATCTAGTTTCTTATCCTGCTTTTTCCAACTTATATGGAGGATATGCAATTACTAAAACCACATATAAATCATACAATATATGAAGTAGGATAAAGAGTTTTTACATCCTAAATAAACATTTAGTAGAACATAAGATCATAGATAGATAGATAGATGTGCTTCTTCTTTCTATATTTATGTTACCACTTTCTTCTTTCTTTCATTCTCTTTTTATGATGCAATGACTCTCATACTTGTGAGAGCTTTATATATAAATTTTTGACCCTTACCCTTTTTATCAAAGTTGAGGATGTGCATGCACTAAGACTGTTTAGAGAGAATGCTTTTTTTAAAAAAAATTTGTGTCCAAGATTATAGAAAATCAAGCAAAAGAACAATATTTGGGGCCATGCAAAATATAAAATCAACAGCCACAGATGTCGGGTCCAATCCAACTGACAATCAAATACACCAATTCAAACAAATCTAAATCATATCCATTTGAAATAGTCTTTCACCAAATACATTCATGCAGGTCGGATGTTCATTTTGGATAAAAAAACTTGACTGTGGTACAATTTTGTACAAAATTTACTTACTAAAAATGCTCTCAAGAAATATATTGAGGATACCATGTGATAAAGTACTCAACATATGTTTTTAGAAGCTCCAAGTAGTCAAGAGCACACCAACATTAAATATTAAACCTTTTAACATCTATATTGATAGCATGCATAATAAGCAACCAAATTGATAGTATTAATCATCAACGCCTCCTTCAAGAAGGTACCTTTTTTTTTCTGGTTTTGATTGACTACTGATTGACTACGTACATGCGGATACTAACCCACGCTATTATATATTGGGAACACAGTGTGACCTGAACCAGATTTGGCCCATGAGGTACGATATTGAATTGGGCCCATATGTCTTAAAAGAGAATTATCATATAAGGCTAAACTAATTCCAATTATCTACAGCTCATGATCCCAGCTCATATCTGATGTCAGACTAAGTACCAATACTATTGTAGGAACGTTGAGCACCTCTAGAGAAGGGTGAATAGAGTGCCTGTGTGTAGTGGAAAGATAATCACCAATTAAAAATATTCTAAGCAGTATCACAGGTATAGAGTAATGACCAAACTATGAAATTTGAATACAGAGAGTAAATAGCATCAGAAAACCAAACTCATACGATGTATACTGGTTTTTCTCTGAGAGAACTAGTCCAGTCTCAAGTACTCTTGTTCGATGTTAATCACTATGGCACAAGATTTAACCGAGTGCTTGCAGCTCCTTACAACATGAGTTTCGTCCGTAGGACTCGCAACTTCAACTTAGGCAAACATTGAAAACTGAAACATTTTCGGAGAGCCTTCTTTATAACTCGAACAACGAAACTCTAGATTGAAACAAAATGACACTTAGCTTGGCTAGGATTTATTAAAGGCTGGATATAAAAGTGAATAGCTCTGAAATGCTTTTAGATAGAGAGAGAGGAGATAAATGAACGAATGATTTGGATTGGAAAGTTCTCCTCTATTTATAGCATTTTAGAGCAGAACTCCGGCAGAGTTCGGGTCCATAAATTTTGTAATTTGAAAAGTGGTTACAGATATTCAGGAGGACCAAAACATTCTGGAAACAGACTAACAAAACTCAGACCGAGTTCGAGCCGAACTCGGGTAAAGTTCTCATATGAATATATGTTCAAATTATGTTAGACTTTTTGTATGAGTATTGGATATGGAATTGATATAGTATTGGGTATAGGAATTGATATAGAACTGGGTATATATGTAGGCTTTAGAATGTGGAGTATAGAAAGCCAGTTGCCAATATAGTCAACCTTACATTTTTTCTACACTCAAAAAAGGAAAAATACAGAATAAAATAGAAAATAATTCTTGATCTGCATTTGTAGTTTTTGTACGATGAGTAGTAGCTTGTTGATGTAGACGTTCTATTTTTGTACCTATAATATATTATTTGTGTATCGACCAAAATTTATATTGATTATCAAAATCAGATATGACTATGACCAATGGGCTAACAATCTCCCTCATTTTGATAATTGACAAACTTTGAGTTTATACCAAATAATATAAAAAATGACTTCAAATTTTACCTGCTTGATTTGGTACTTGGCACACACTTATTTGATGTTTGATTTGAGATTTGGTTATTAATCTTACTTCCCCTTTGTCATTTGTACAAGATGGAAGCTCCCCCACAAATTGTGAGCACAAAGAACATAAGAAAGAAGACAAGATCATATCAAAAATATATAAAAATAAACGTAGACAACAATATGTCTAACTGCATAAGTAGAAATAGTAGAAATAACTAAAACTCAGTAGCATAAACATGCAAGTACATAAACTCATGAAATATGGAAGTCTAAAAAAGACTTTTCATAACTAGTGCATAAAAATAAAATCTACTAAAAGTGCTACAGTATCATTATCGTCATCAGATACATAACCAAAAATCCTAAACTCTCATCAATTTCCATCATCGCAAGTATCAGCAGAACGACTAGGATCAATTTATGCTGTAGCAGAAGTAGCGTCGAGCCTTACGATCCTCGAACCTGGGTCCATCAAAGCCTGGATGGCAAAAAATTAGAGTGAGACCAGTAGGATGAAGAGCCAAGGTCCACTTAATGTCAGCAATACCGTTCTATAGAGTCTGGAACTAGTATATCAAACGATACTCAGTATCTCACTGACGCAAGTGCTCCGCCTGATAGTGCTCATCTTCGAAAATACAGCGAGCCTCGAATCGGTCGAAAAGCTTATCGATGGTGCGGGTAAGAGGGACATCAGCATGAGGAACTGGTACAGGCTAAGGAGCCTAGGCAGGTGTAATAACTCTTGCACAAACAATAAGAGGAGTAGGAATAGAAAACCTACGAGACCTATGAAGCTCAGATGGCATACCATCGATAGGACAAAAATCCAAGGGGTGATATACTTATGAAAGATGATAGAAAGAACTATATGATGAATGAGGTTTCGGCTGGCCTTCCTATAGTTGTACATAGCTGACATCATGGTTCTGGGAAGACTGAAGGAAATCGCAAAATGAATATTATACATAATGAACATCTTCAAATATGTGATCTCACTAATAGATCCGTTTTGGGCAAGATAGATACAATGACAATACGATGAAGCTCATAGCAATGTTGGTTCAAGTAACATGACATAATCCATCCCTGGGGTCTAGGGTTCAGAGCATACATCGCGTCCTTGAAAGACTCTAAGTCTAGATCAGCACCAAATTGAACTTTAGTAATGTCGACTAGAGCATCTCCAGTATTGGAAACCTGGAGCCATTCGCTTAAGTCGTCGTCATCGAATTCCATTTCAGTTTGACAGACTTAGGAATACATTATACCATGCGAATATTGTAAGTTGCAATAAAACATCCGAATGGCGTTGCCGTATATCGAATTGGAAATTTTTATAAATTCGCGTAGGTTAAGATTTTGAAAGGTCAAGCAATATTCCGAGAAAATGTTAAAATTAATGGAGTTGCCCAGACATATAGGACGTTTATGAAAGTCATGAAACCAAGCGAATGAGGTTCTAAGTCTATAAACAATGTACAATCGAACTCATCCTCATCGGATGGTGGAAGTGGGCTAAATAAACTTTCAAGAGGCATGTATGATGGGCTTGATGTGGAAGCACCATCTCCTCTTTTCTTTTTCCTTGAAAATCTAGAAGCCATAGAAAAGTTGACATGAAAAGAGTAGAGATTACCCAAAAATAACGACGTAGGATAAAAGAGAACATCGTAAAACCCTTAGATTCGAATTTTTAGGGCCTCACACCAAGAGATTTGGAAGAAACAATTAAGCTAGGGTTAGGGTTTTTCAAAATTTTGGGTGGCTGTATTCGTGGAAGAAGGAGAAGATGAAGTTCTGTATTAATGGAAAGTGGGCCAGCAGCTGATAGGTCGGTTCTATCAGCAGGTAACCGAATATGGCCCGAACTCGACCAGAGTTCGGTTCGAGTTCGGTATACTTGTATGTTGAAAATAGTTTTTTAATTTATGAATAGAAATTTATATAGAACTAATATTCATTTGTTTAAATAAGTCTTCATTACTTAATTTGGGTTAGATGTAGGGGCCGGATCCTAACTCGCAGTAGTTCGAGGATAAGTACATCGTGTCGCTTCAGGCTATTTACACCTGTATGACAGAAAGGCCTTTTGCTTGTACCTAAAATGATCCCGACTCAATTTTTTTTGAATATAGTTTATGCAATTTTCTAAGGATAAAGCACTATGTTTCCAAAAATTCAAGAACACCTAATCGCGACAAATAAAGTTGAATCAGTCTCCAGCTAATAGTTTTGCGAAAGTATCTGCTAACTGATGATTTGTGTCAATAAATTCTAAACAAATATTCATGTGTTGCTGGTGATCACGTAAGAAGTAGTGACGTATTTCGATGTGTTTACTATGTGACTGAGACCCAAGGTTCTTAGTCAAAATTATTGTGCTAGTGTTTTCATAATAAATATAAAGTTTTGTGTAGTGCAGATTGTAGTCTTCTAAAGTTTCCTTAATCTGTAAAATTTGTGCACAACAACGGCCTGCTGCGATATACTTGATTTTAGTCATTGACAATGCATCAGAATTTTATTTCTTGCTAAACCAAGAGACTAGAGCTTTACCTAGGAAATGACACGTACCGCTGATACTTTTACGGTCTATTTTTTATCCAGCAAAATCAACATCAGAATACCAATCAGGTCAAATGTTATCGTTTTGGGATACCATAAGCCGACAGTAGAAGTACTCTTAAGGTATCAAAAGATACCATTAACTACACATAAGTGTGATTTCTTATGGTTAGCTTGATATCTAGCACATATGCAAACACTAAACATAATATCAGGTCGACTAGCAGTTAAATATAATAAACTACCAATCATACATCGATACTTATGCTGGTCAACTGGTTTGCCACTTTCATTAATATTAATCTTGGCTGATGTAGCCATTGGAGTCTCAATAGGCTTTGCGTTGGCGAAGTCAAACTTCTTCAGCAAGTCTTTCGTGTACATGGCTTGATTAATGAAGGTTCCCTGAGTGCTTTGTTTGATTTATAGTCCAAGGAAGTAGTTTAGCTCTTCCATCATACTCATTTCAAACTCACTCTGCATATACTTAGCAAATTCTTGACATAAGTGTTCGTTAGTAGAACCAAATATGATATCATCTACATAAATTTGCACTAACAGAATGTCATTACTTGACAACTTGATAAATAGAGTTGTATCAACTCTTCCTTTTGAAAAACTATTTTTAAGTAGGAAGGAACTTAGGCAATCATACCAAGCTCGAGGGACTTGTTTGCGTCTATAGAGTGCCTTATACGTAACTTAAATGTGACCAGAAAATTTAAAATCTTCAAAAATAGGGGGTTGTTTGACAAAAACTTATTCTTTTATAAAACCATTCATAAATGCACTTTTCACGTCCATTTCAAAAAGTTTAAAATCGTAAAACATGTAAATGCATAAAGCATGCGAATGGATTCTAGTCTAGCAAGAAGAGCATAGGTCTAGTCATTAGCGTAGGTCTCGTCATTATCAATTCCTTCTTCTTGATTATAACCTTGAACCACTAAACAAACTTTGTTGTTTAGAATTTGTCCATCATCACTAAGTTTATTTCGAAACACCCATTCGGTATCAATTATAGATTTACCAATAGGTTTAGGAAAAAGTTTTTAAACTTGGTTTCTCTCAAACTGGTTAAGTTTATCTTGCATGGCATAAATCTAAAATTTATCTACAAATGCATTTGCTACTGATTTAGGTTCGACCTGAAAAATGAATGCAACATTTGCTGCTATATCTCTATTTAAAGTACGTGTACCTACTTCCTTTAATACATCACATATGACAAGAGGCTCTGGATGGTATGACATAAATTTTATCTTCTTTGGTAGACTTTCTAGATAGTCTTTGTCAGTAACAGCATCTTCAGTTGTCTTAGGTGTTTCCCTTGCGTCTTCATCATCGTTGTCACTTACAATATGCTTGTTGAGCTCATCAAATAAAACATTAATCGATTCTTCAACAATCATAGACTTCTTATTAAAGACTCTATATCCCTTACTCTTGGCAGCATAACCAAGAAATATTCCTTCGTCTGCCTTAGAGTCGAACTTACCCAAGTTATTTTTGGTGTTCAGGATAAAACAACGACAACTAAAAACTTTAAAATAAAAAATGTTTGGAATATGATTAAACCATAATTTATAAGATTTTTTCTTCGATATAGGTCGAATCAACACACAATTCAAAATATGACAAGTTGTACTTACAGCTTCAGCTTAAAAGTATTTTGGAAGATTATGCTAGTTTAGCATGACTGTAGCCATATCGCATAGAGTTCTATTCTTTCGCTCCATAACACCATTCTGTTAGAGAGTTCTAGGACAAGAAAATCATGAGAAAAATCATTTGTATCGTAAAACTTTTTAAATCATAATTTACAAATTCGCCTCCATGATTACTTCGGATACGAGTAATCATGAAATCTTTTTCGTTTTGAACCTTTTTGCAGAAAATCTCAAATTCAAAAAAATGCATCACTTTTGTTTGATAAAAGAAAACCCATGCATATCGAGAGAAATTATCAACAATTACAAAAGCATAGAGTTTACCGCCAAGGTTGGCGACTCTACTAGGTCCAAATAAATCTATATGAATCAACTGCAAAGGTCTAGAAGTACTTACAGTGCTAATGGATTTAAAAGAGGATCTAGTTGCCTTATTTTTCTTACAGTCAGCACATACCATATCTCTCTTGAATGATATTTATGGTAGTTCTTTTACCAATTTCTTCGTTGATATTCTTGAAAAGGTATCCATGTTTGCATGTCCTAATCTCATATGTCATAGCCAACTTTTATCTTAGTTGACTACTGAACACTTACCTGTACTGTTAGTACTTTCTAAAAATAACACATAAATATTGTGCTCCTTGATTCCTTCGTAGACTGGATTACCAGTAGACATATCATATATACAACATTTGTGTTTAACAAAACTAATACCATAACCATTGTCAGCAAGATGACTAATGCTTAACAGGTTATGTTTTAATTCGATTACGAGACAAACATCTTTTATTTCTAGATAGGAGGATATACCAATAGTAATATTACTTATTATGTTATCTCTCAAATTATTTTCGAAAGAGACATATTATTCTCTCTTCATCGATAGCATCACGAATAAAGATGCCTCACGTGTCATGTGTCGCAAACATCTGCTATCGAGGATCCATTTGCTTCAAGCATGAGAGGGTTGTCCCACCTACAAGACGCGTAAATATGACCTTTCGTACCCATTTCTTTTGCATGGTTAGCTTTGGGTATCCATGTGTACTTATACATGTCTACTAACTTTTTAACTCTACAATACTGTGATATATGCTATTGTTGACCACAGTATGTGCAGATAATTCTAGAGTGAGTGTCCGTTGATTTTGTGTAGGCATGAGTCTTTAATGTCTTCTGTGGATACTTGTAAGTGAAAGCATGATAGTGTGGAACATGGAGCTTGCATGCTTTCTTTGATCGTGTCTTATTTGGTATATACTATGTAGTAGGACAGATCTTAGGCAGTGTAACAGAAGCAACCCATTTGCCTAATTTTATCTCTAACATTTTAGAGATTGAACAAGTTGCTACATGTTTTTTTTATTCAAGTTTTTCAAGCTTTGTTTAGTGTCAATTCTTAATCTCTTCTCAGAATCATATAGAAGAAGCACTTTTGCATAGTCCTTCTCTTTCTGATCAACCATACATTCAGCTTCATGAAGACTTAGCTTAATATTAGCAAATTCTTCCGTATTACCTGTGGTAGATGTCTTCTTTATTGCTTGTAATAAACTAGACAGTCTAGCCACTTTGGTTATGTATGCTTTTATCTCTTTTCGAGATTGCTTATAGTTGTCTAACACACCTTCGTGTTCGTCAATAAATCGCTAAAAGTATCAGAAAGTTCATAAAAAAAATTATGTTATAGAGGATTATCTGATACCTGATCAAAGGGCATTAAGCAGACATCTGCAGAAATGTTGTGTCTTTTTTTCTCTTCTGATTCACTAGCCTCGCTTTCATGACAGATGCTTGTATTTATATACTTACGACCAGTTGTTGACTTCTGGCTTGATAGTTCATATCGACTCCTTTTCTTGACTATTGGGCAGTCCTTCTTTATATGCCTGGTCTTTTTTGCATCCATAGCATATCGTTTCTTCTTTATCGCTTTCTTGGGCATCATTTTTCTTTCGATTTGATTTCTCAAGCCTCAAAAACTTTCTGAAGTTTTTGACCAGAAGGGCTTGTTCATCACCATCTGACTCTTCGTCGTCAGTGTCTTCACTAGAGAATCTTTTAGCTTGTACGATGAAGATGATAGATTTTTTTTGGAGTTGCCTCTTCAAAGTCTTGTAGGTCAAGCACATGAGTCACGAGTTTATCCATCAGCATCTCTAGTGACGTTGTGGTGAGACCATTTCTTTCAATGATTATTGTTGTCTTCGGGTTCCAATTATTAGTCAGTCTCCTGATCACCTTCCTGATATTTTCATGGTTACTATAATCTTTACCAAGAGAAAATAGAGGATTAGTTATATTAAGAAAACGTGTAAACATTTGTGTGATTGACTCATTCGGCTTCATCTTTGAAAGCCTCATACTCTTATCTTAGTCTACTGATCTTGGATTCCTTCACTTGTGAAGTTCCTTCATGAGTTACCTCAAGAAGTTTCTAGATATCGTGTGAAGTGACACATGTAGATACTCTATTGAACCCAGTCTTATTAATAGCATAGAATAGTGCATTGATCGCTCTTGTGTCAAGACTGGCTTGTGTCTTCTCTGAATCCGTATATCTATCATGTGGCTTGTCCATAAGGTTACCGTCAATCTCTATTCTTGGTGGCTTTTTTGTAGCTATCTATGACTATCGACTAAAGATCGTAGTTAAGTGATTTTTAAAAAGAAACTCATTCGTATTTTTCAACAGGTATAGTTTGTTTCATCAAATAGTGGAGGTCTATTTGTGGATTGTCATTCACCTGTAAATATAGATTTTACGGCTGCCATATATATATACTGTTTAGAGTGTTATATTTGTATATAACCTGCTCTCATACCAATTATAGAAATGTTGAGCACCTTTAGAGCGTGGTGAATAGAGTGCATGTGTACAACAAAAAGATAATCACCAATTAAAAATATTCTAAGCAGTATCATAGGTATAGAGTAATGAGTAAACTATAAAATTTAAATAAAGAGAGTAAAGAGCATCCAAAAATCAAACTCATGATACAATGATGTATACTGGTTTTTCTTTGAGGAGACTAGTCCAGTCTCGAGTACTATACTTGCTCGATGTTAATCCACTATGGGACAAGCTTTAACCGAGCACTTGCAGCTCCTTACAAGATGAGTTTTCGTCCAAAGGACTCGCAACTTCAACTTAGGTGTAAGCCCCCTGATTTTTTGGAATTTATTTTTAATTATTTTATTTGTTTTATATGGATATTTTAATTTAATAAAGTCAATGATGGCGATGTTAGTAGTTTATCGTAGCTTTGATTTCTGAAGCACAACAAACATTGTTTTCTTAAATCCAATACCATAATTGAATTCTAGACTCGTCCACCTTCAGTTTGATATGTCATTCCCATCCTAAATTGTTCCCTAACATTCTTTTGGCTTCGCACAATTTTGGGTCAACTTAGACCATTTGATCATTTATCGTAATTCTAGGCTCAACTTCTAATTTGATTTTGGGACTTGACATAGATCGAAACTGTATAACCCAATGTATGGTTTTGACCCATTTTGAGTCTACAATGCACATGCCTAGGGTGTACCATCTAATCGAGTTCCCATGTGCTACTTATTTGCAAATGGCACATGAGACTCTCTAAATTAATTTTCGGGTTTAATTTGACTAGTAATGCTACTCGGACCCTAATCTAGTCAAACCTACTAGTTAGAGCCTAACTAGGATTACAAAAACCAAGTATACATGTATTTAAGTGAATTTTAGAGATTAAATTGCAGCCATGTGCAATAATTCCTATATCTTTGACTTGGTCAAACATCCAATCAAATTAGGAAACCTATTACTAATAGTATACTTTGGAGAACCAAACCATATCCAAATTAAATCAAACCAAAGCCCATGCCCTAATAATATAAATACCAACCAAACCCTAACCTATTCCTCTCTCTTCAAAACTATCAACACCCCACGTAGCCCCTACTTACGTACGGCCATAACACCCAAACCCGAAACCCTAGTCGACCCCCCTTTCTTCACAAAATTTAATTTTTTCCTCGATTTCTGCACCACCAACACCACTCATGTGACCCCCTCTATGTACTCTTCCATCCTAGAAACTGCAGGAGCAATCTTGCAGCCGTTGGAGAGGTGCACGACGCGCTACTTGGGCCAAAACTCTGTCGAATCGAAGTCTGAAACGTCACAACATGTTAGTCGACTTGTAGATGATGTTTCACCCACTTTTTCTCATTTTTTTCTCTCAAAAATAATATGAGAGTTAGCTTTATGTGTCTTATCCAATATCTGATCGCTGGATCCCCCAGTTCCAAGCGGTTTGCCCGTGGCGTCGATTCTACGACAAGGTATCCAGAACCGACAAATTCTGTTGAGAGGCATTTTTCACCTATCTAAGATCAATTTATAACCTTCTTATATTTTTATTCAGAATTTAGACATCGATACCTTTCCAAAACATATCTGTAAGTTAGGTTTCGCATCTGTTTGCTATTTTAAAAAAATTTATGACATTTGCTGGGTCACCAAACCCCAAAAAACTCTGCTTTTCTTGTGTCCAAAAGTGTCAAATCTCCATGAGTGCATATTAAACTTTATGTTTTGCAAGGTTTAACATTATAAATATTATTTTAACTAATTTTTGGGATTTTTACAGAATTTAATTAATTTCAATTAATCATTATTTTAGGACTAATTTAATGGGTCGAATTAAGAAAGTCATATGTGGTATTGACATAAGCCCTCTTTTGAAAGTGTTCTACCACTGAAAATATAGTTGTAGCAATATATAGGTATTTATAGATAATTTTCAGAATTTAAATATATTATTTTGTTATAATTGTAAAGTATTTACGAGAGAATTTGGTACTTATATGTACTTATATAATAGATATAGTATCGTAACAACATTATGGCAACTAGGAGGCGTAGATACTCCTATAATTTATATATGGTATATTGATATAGAATATTAAATATAATGTTTTATTATAGGTGAGCTTGAAAGGAGTGAAAAGGACATCGAAGTTGGTCATATCTACTCGCAGACAGCAGTTATAGGCAAGCGTACCTTGCATTCGTTACAGATTATTATTTCTGTCTTGTTGTTCATTTTGATTAGCATTGCATGACGTAGGACGTTGATACTTAGTGTCCTTTTGTAGATGGATACCGATGTCATGATAAGGATATCAAGTATTGACATTAGGCATTACGTACATACTGATGTGTCCATTGACACATTTGACCACAGGACACCGACACATTCATGATGCAAGGTTTACATGAATATTCGTGGTATTGACCTCGTGTTAGCATTCTACTTTTCTTTATCAGTATCGTTATTACTTTCGAGATGATTGTACAGACTTGACATTGCTAGATTCTTGACATGGGGATTGGAGAGAACTTGACTATAATATCAGACCAATTATCGTATGGCCCGTTGTTTAGTGACCTTTATCTCTGTAGCAGAGTAAAAGATTATCACTATCGAGAATTGATGGTCCTTGGTTTTACGATACGGTACTGGAGACAATATCCTGCTGAGGTGCCCTTGTGAGCCTTAGTGGAAGGGGTCTGGTATTTTAGAAAAGTTTTTTACTTGCATAACACATAGACGAATACAGTAGATTGCCTGAGTTCATATTTCCATATATGTACCTTGGCATGTATATTATGCACATCGCTAGTCCTCTGAGGACCTGGCTATTTTTAGGCTTAGACGAAGCTGAAGACTACCCGGAGGTTTACGGTTCGGGAGCTGAGACCGGAGACGTACCGACATAGGAGGACGAGATAGTGCCAGAGGATTTCTTATGATTGTAATGCCCGTGGTTCGTATTACGTATTTTGTATACGTGTACGGAGCCCCGACATGTAGTTAGACTTGTCATGTTTGTCTTGATCCTGGTTTAGCTTATTTTGGGCTCATCCTGGTGTGGCTTGGCTTGGCTTGGTTTTGTTTGGTTGGGTTCGGTTGGGTTTGGGTTAGCATGAACCCCTACCTACCACCACCCTCATCATTTATTAACCCCAACCCTTTTCTCTCTCCTCATTTTACTCATACTCTTTCTCACCATTACTCTTCACCAACCAGAGAGAGAGAGGTTTAGTCAAGTACAACTTGCTTCATGTAGGAACTCAAATTTTATTATTCCATTTTCTTTCTTACGAGATTCTAAGACACTTTAGTACTTAGCATTTTTAATTTCCAGGGTTTATTTCTTGTAGATCTGAGCTTGTTGTATTTTTGGATTTCTTGGGTTTTGATCTGTTAAACCTTGTTATTTTCAAGTTTTGAGTGTTCCAGGTTGTAGAGAATTTTATTCTACCCTATTTTGATCTATGGAAGTCCAAATTTGGACCTATAATGAAGGTTTTATGGAGCTTAGAAGCTATGGGTTCCATGACCATCCTTCTCAGATTTTCGGAGAAGATGGGCACCCATCCACCCAGCCGCATAAATAGGTATCCATCTACTCAGCCGCATGGGATTATGTTCATCCAGCCGCATAGATGAGTACCCATCTTCTCAGCCGCAAGGGATTCTGTTTACCCAGCCGCATAGATGAGTACCCATCTACTCAGCCGCATGGGATTCTGTTTACCCTGTCGCATAGATGAGTACCCATCTACTCAGCCGCATGGAATTCTGTTTACCCCAGCCGCATAGATGAGTACCCATCTACTCAGCCGCAGGGGATTCTGTTTACCCAGCCACATAGATGAGTACCCATCTACTCAGCCGCATGAGACTCATTCACCCAGCCGCATATGGGTACCCATTTACTGTCGCATAAGACCTTGTCCATCCAGCCGCATAGATGGGTATCCATCTACCCAGCCGCATAGATAGGTACCCATCTACTGCCGCATGAGCCCCGTCCAGCCTTGGCCGCATATGCCCCCTTCAATCTTGCTTGGCCGCATGTATTAGCATTGGTCCAATATTTGCATGTATTTGCATGGGGCCATTTAATTAATAGCTTGTTTGCTAGTAGCTTACAAGCTTATATAATTCATTTGCAAGCTTATATATATATATCATTTGCATGCTTATATATTTAGTTATTGACCTGTGTAAGCTGCTTGCATGTAACTTGTCTGAGCCACATATGGCCTAGTGACTTGCTGACCACATAAAAACTTTTCTGAGCCGCATGAGTCCACGTCCTTGCCCCTGTTAATATTTAATTACCACATGCATGCTTGTGCCACATTAATTTAAGTGTGTTTCCTGACACGATGGTGACCCGTTGTGGTGCACTTTTGACCTGACATGATAGTGGCCCGCCGTGGCGTACTCTTGACTGTGAACTTGACATGATATACTTGATATGATATACTTGACATGATATACCTGATATGATAGTGGCCCGCCGTGGTGCACTCTTGACATGATAAATCTGACATGATATATCCGATATGCTGTTGCGACGGCTAGCACGACATGACAAGTATGAATGATCTGGACACCGTGGATGATTGTGCTTGTACAAATGAACCCCATCTGTCTTGCATCATGTCTAGGACAGGGACCCCTGAGTACCACGGTCAGGGGTACCTACTGAAATGGACTAAGGTTAATAACTAGAATAACACAGTAGTCATGAAGAGATTTCTCAGCTACAGGCAATCCCGTTACCTGGGCGCGCTTGGGATTTGTAGCCTGCCGTCGAGTAGGGCACATTTTCAGCATACTGTCATGTGTTGCACCCTCTAAGTCACCTAAGGGTACATGCATTTCCTGGACGATAGACCCACTTGAATTCAACCCCTAATTTCGATCTAGGTAACCTGAATGGTCTGCAGGGCTTGTGGCTGTAGAATAATCTCTCTGTATCTTGTTAGTAACTAGGCCTGTGATAACCCTAGTTAGTTAAAGTATCAAGCCATACTTATTGCTTGGCCGTGAATATTGGATGAGGAATAATCAGTCTAGTCTTGTCTTGATCCTGTACCAGATCGTTACTTGACCTGATTTTTTATATTTATTTTGCCGATAAATGGTGGGAGAAACCAAGTTCTGTTCAGACGAAGGGTTACAATCCCGATCCTTGTTTGGTTTACGGGTTGTAACCTGGTTATCTGAATAGTTCCATGGTTATCTCATCGTATATCACATGTCATGCTTTTCCTTAATTATTGTCTTTTATTATGTAATTATATTCTTGTGCTAATTGATGGTTTTAGTTCCTAAGTGAAGCCTCCTTTGTGGCACTTGCTCTTTCTGGGGTCTAACCCAGCTGATTTTGTATGGTCAAATTTTAGAGCAGCTCCAGAGGATCTACCGACTTTCCAGCCCGATGGTGACTACCAGGCGTAACCAGGACAACGAGTGAGTTTTATTTTGGCTCTCCTACTCTATTATAAAATTATTCTTTTGAGGCGTTTAGCCGACGAGCACGTGTTATCTCGTATTGTACCTTTATTTATTATCTGCCTACGGGCTGTAACATGATTGACATATCCTAGGGTTGATCATGTATTGACTAAAACTCTTGCTAGTCCTCACATTTTGTAACGACTAGCTTCATAATCAGCTGAATATGTAATATTTGGGACGCCTTACTATTGTATATTTGGTGATCTTACATCTTGTAACATTTACTTACTTGTTTGTGATTGAGACACTAGGCTTGTTCATGACCCTAAGAGACTGATGGCTTGTAGTTAAACTCTCATATATCTAGACATCCGTGACCGTATAGTGAGGTGGATTCCATTTCATTATACGTAGCTGGCTATGTATGCCCCCGCTCTCCAGTATTCTGGTTCTGGGGCGTGACATGGTTTAAGTGGTGGCCCATGCAGGTCTTGTAAATCAAGATATGTGAGGGTTTACCGAATAGATGTCTCAATCAGTACTCACCCTTGATCTCTGCTCGTATCCTCTAAATCCCTGGATTCTTGACCTGATCACATGCTTGTATCGTTGATCTGTCCTGGTCCTTCCTTATTATTCCCTATGTCATCTTCTTCAGCGGTATTGAACCTGGCCCTGCCGATCAACAAGGCGGAGCACCTCCCGTGGACTAGCAGCAACTAGGAGATCAAGCCCAGCATTCAGGAGCCAGAGTCATGCCTACTGGGGATCCAGAGCCGCCAGTTCAGCCCGTCCAGCCTGCAGAGCCTGATGATGGCACTTTGGTAGGTCTCATCAGGACATTGTTAGCTTCCCAAGATCGCCGAGGTGATGCATTGCACCAGACAGTACAAGATGCCCTAGGCAGAGGTGGACATCATGGGAACAGTACGGCCAACAGCTTTAAGTGCTTGAACCCTCCCTTCTTCGATGGCAGTGAAGATGCTATCGCTGCTGATGCGCGGCTTCAGGATGCATAGGTGATTTTGGAGGCAGCAAAGAGTATACCTCCCAGAGGATTGAGGACAGGACCGAAAGCAGGAAGCGGTCTCACGGCCAAATGACCTAGTCCTCAGCACCAGCCCCGGCAGCTAGGGCTTTGACTATTGGAGTTCCCCGAAGGGCAGATTCGGCTACGTCGATTCAGCTTTCGACTTCGACGTCCCCTCAGCAACAGAAGCAGAAGCAGTCTTTCGCAATGGGCTGCACTCATTGTGGGAAGCCAGGACACGTTGTTTCGGAGTGTCGCAGAGCACAGGAGTTGTGTTTAGCTTGTGGTGCACCAGATCACAAGATAGAATCCTGCCCGAATAGGGCCAGTTCATCATCAGCCCAGACTAGTCCTTCGGTAAGGGGACCAGCACCAGTGCAGCAGCAGTACCAGCCTTCGAGGCTAGTGCCGCCTTCGGCACAAGTATTCCAGCAGCAGAGGCCCTAGCAGTATGACCCGACCCAAGCTCGAATTCAGAACCAACAGAGAGGTTCCTAGCAGGATGTCTTCCCTCTTCCTTCTACCTTCAAATTCCTTGCTTGCATGATTGATTGTTTGATTGATTGCTTAGTATAGCTTGTCCTTGCCTCTCTAGCCTCTTGATTAAATTCCGAGGATGGAATTCTTTTAAGGTGGGTAGAGTTATAACGCCCGTGGTTCGTATTACGTATTTTGTATACGTGTACGGAGTCCAGACCTGTAGTTAGACTTGTCATGCTTGTCTTGATCCTGGTTTAGCTTATTTTGGGCTCATCCTGGTGTGGCTTGGCTTGGCTTGGTTTTGTTTGGTTGGGTTCGGTTGGGTTTGGGTTAGCATGAACCCCTACCTACCACCACCCTCATCATTTATTAACCCCAACCCTTTTCTCTCTCCTCATTTTACTCATTCTCTTTCTCACCATTACTCTTCACCAATCAGAGAGAGAGGTTTAGGCAAGTACAATTTGCTTCATGGAGGAACTCAAATTTTATTGTTCCATTTTCTTCCTTACGAGATTCTAAGACACTTTAGTACTTAGCATTTTTAATTTCCATGGTTTATTTTTTGTAGATATGAGCTTGTTGTATTTTCAGATTTCTTGGGTTTTGATCTGTTAAACCTTGTTATTTTCAAGTTTTGAGTGTTCCAAGTTGTAGAGAATTTCATTCTAACCCATTTTGACCTATGGAAGTCCAAATTTGGACCTATAATGAAGGTTTTATGGAGCTTGAAAGCTATGAATTCCATGGCCATCCTTCTCAGATTTTTGGAGAAGATGGGCACCCATCCACCCAGCCGCATAAATGGGTATCCATCTACTCAGCCGCATGGGATTCTATTCATCCAGCCGCATAGATGAGTACCCATCTGCTCAGCCGCATGGGATTCTATTTATCCAGCCGCATAGATGAGTACCCATCTACTCAGCCGCATGGTTTTCTATTTACCCAGCCGCATAGATGAGTACACATCTACTCAGCCGCAGGGGATTCTGTATACCCAGCCGCATAGATGAGTACCCAACTGCTCAGCCACATAAGACTCATTCACCCAACCGCATATGGGTACCCATTTACTGTCACATAAGACCCTGTCCACCCAGCCGCATAGATGGGTATCCATCTACCCAGCCGTATAGATGGGTACTCATCTACTGCCGCATGAGCCCCGTCCAGCCTTGGCTGCATATGCCCCCTCCAATCTTGCTTGGCCGCATGTATTAGCATTGGTCCAATATTTGTATGCATTTACATGGGGCCATTTAATTAATAGCTTGTTTGCTGGTAGCTTGCAAGCTTATATAATTTATTTGCATGCTTATATATATATCATTTGCATGCTTATATATTTAGTTATTGACCTGTGTAAGCTGCTTACATGCAACTTGCCTGAGCCGCATATGGCCTAGTGACTTGCTGGCCGCATGAAAACTTTTCTGAGCCGCATGAGTCCACGTCCTTGCCCCTGCTAATATTTAATTACCACATGCATCTTTGTGCCACATTAATTTAAGTGTGTTCCCTGACACGATGGTGACCCGTTGTGGTGCACTTTTGACCTGACATGATAGTAGCCCGCCGTGGCGCACTCTTGACAGTAAACTTGACATGATATACTTGACATGATATACTTGACATGATGTACTTGATATGATATACTTGGCATGATATACCTGACATGATAGTGGCCCGTCGTGGCGCACTCTTGACAGTGAACTTGACATGATATACTTGACATGATATACTTGATATGATATACTTGGCATGATATACCTGACATGATAGTGGCTCGCCGTGGCGCACTCTTGACATGATAAACCTGACATGATATATCTCGATATGCTGTTGCGACGGCTAGTACGACATGACAAGTATGAATGACCTGGACACCGTGGATGATTGTGCTTCTACAAATGAACCCCGTCTTGTCTTACATCATGTCTAGGACAGGGACCCCTGAGTACCACGGTCAGGGGTACCTACTGAAATGGACTAAGGTTAATAACTAGAATAATACAGTAGTCATGAAGAGATTTCCCAGCTACAGGCAATCCCGTTACCTGGGCACGCTTGGAATTTGTAGCCTGCCGTCGAGTAGGGCACATTTCCAGCACACTGTCATGTGTTGCACCCTCTAAGTCACCTAAGGGTACATGCATTTCCTGGACGATGTACCCACTTGAATTCAACCCCTAATTTTGATCTGGATAACCTGGATGGTCTGCAGGGCCTGTGGCTGTGGAATAATCTCGCTGCATCTTGTTAGTAACTAGGCCTGTGATAACCTTAGTTAGTTAAAGTATCAAGCCGTACTTATTGCTTGGCCGTGAATGTTGGATTAGGAATAATCAGTATAGTCTTGTCTTGATCCTGTACCAGATCGTTACTTGACCTGATTTCTTATATTTATCTTTCCGATAAATGGTGGGAGAAACCAAGTTCTGTTTAGACGAAGGGTTACAACCCCGATCCTTGTTTGGTTTACAGTTTGTAACTTGGTTATCTGAATAGTCCCATGGTTATCTCATCGTATATCACATGTCATGCTTTTCCTTAATTACTGTCTTTTATTATGTAATTATATTCTTGTGCTAATTGCTGGTTTTAGTTCCTAAGTGAAGCCTCCTTTGTGGCACTTGCTCTTTCTGAGTTCTGACCCAGCTGGTTTTGTATGGCCAGATTTCAGAGCAGCTCCAGAGGATCTACCGACTTTCCAGCCCGATGGTGACCACCAGGCGTAACCAGGGCAACGAGTGGATTTTATTTTGGCTCTCCCACTCTATTGTAAAATTATTCATTTGAGGCGTTTAGCCGACGAGCACGTGTTAGCTCGTATTGCACCTTTATTTACTGTCTGCCTACGGGCTGTAACATGATTGACAGATCCTAGGGTTGATCATGTATTGACTAAAACTCTTGCTAGTCCTCACATTTTGTAACGACTAGCTTCATAATCAGCTGAATATGTAATGTTTGGGACGTCTTACTATTGTATATTTGGTGATCTTATATCTTGTAACATTTACTTACTTGCTTGTGATTGAGACACTAGGCTTGTTCATGACCCTAAGAGACTGATGGCTTGTAGTTAAACCCTCATATATCTAGACAGCCGTGATCGTATAGTGAGGTGGATTATATTTCATTATACGTAGCTGGCTATGTATGCCCCCGCTCTCCAGTATTCTGGTTCTGGGGCGTGACAATGATCATGTCATTTTCCATATTTAGTCTTGCCACATCATTTCCTTTTATTTCATCAGACTTGTAGTTGGTTGTTACTTTGTTACTTTTTCTGTGGTTTCGGGATGTTTTACCCGCACAGACATCTTTACTTATACTGTTTGATATTTGAGACATTATATTATTGGACTTGATGTCTTTGTGGACTCTGTGGATGTGATTAGATATATATACCTGTGGACTGTATTGTGCTTACGAATGTTATCATGATTTACAGCTTAAATATTTTGCTAATGGACTTGTTATGTAGTTTGGTCCATTGGTGAAGTGCTGCTGGCATGTATTCGTATTCTTTGTCCTACGTATTTTGGGATTAGGGCGTTAAATAGAAAAACCGTAGAAACTGGAACGTTTTCGGAGAGCCTTCTTTACAACTCGAACAAGCAAACTCTAGATTGAAACAGAATGGCACTTGGCTTGGTTAGGAGTCGTTAAAGGCTAGATATGAAAGTGAATGGCTCTAGAATGCTTTTATATACAGAGAGAAGAGAGAAATGAATGAATGATTTGGAATGACAAGTTCTCCTCTATTTATAGCATTTTTTAGGGCAGAACTCGGGCATAGTTCGGGTCCTTGAATTTCGTAATTTGAAAAGTGATTACAGATATTTAGGAGGACCAAAACGTTCTGGAAACAGACTAAAATAACTCGGACAGAGTTCAGACCGAACTCAGGTAGAGTTCTCATATGAATATATATCCAAATTAGGTTGGGCTTTTTGTATGAGTATTGGATATGGAATTGAAATAGGATTGGGTATAGGAATTGATATAGGATTGGGTATATAGGTAGGCTTTAGAAAGTGGAGTATAGGAAGCCAGTTGCCAACCCGATCAACCTTACATTTTTTCTAGACTCAATAAAAAAATAAAATAAAATAGAAAATAATTCTTGATCTATATATGTAGTTTTTGTACGATGAAGACGACGAGTAGTAGCTTGTTGGATGTAGACATTCTATTTTTGTACCTATAATGTATTATTTGTGTATCGACCAAAGTTATATTGATTATCAAAATCAGGTGTGACTATGACCAATGGGCTAACATAAATTACCAAAACTATTATCACCCCCTTTGAGCACTCAACTGGAAATGATATACTATCCAACAATCTCCACCTTATCTCGTTTTCGCTAACCGGGTAACCTTAACACCCTTGCTATATTTGTCTATTCACGCTAGCCGAACAACCTTAGCATCCATGCTACTTTTTGTTCGTAATTGCTAGTTGAACCTTAGCACTCCTGCTACCTTTATTTGTTCCCGTCAGTCGAGCACGTACCTAAGAGATACAATATATTGTCATCTCGATATGTTCCTAACTCCGCCTTGAGTGCGTCAAACCTATCTTGGAAGCCAATCCGTGTAGTTGTATATGATCCCAACTCCATCTTGAGAAGAGAGTATATTCGTGTATACGCATGAACGTTCAGCACTATCTGTCTCGAACCAATTAGAGCCGTCCAAACTAGTCCTGTAACCATGTGCTCTGATAACCACTTGTTGGGAACGCGGTGTGACCCGAACCGGAGTAGGCCCATGAGGTACGATATTGAATTGGGTCCATATGTCTTAACAGAGAATTCTCATGTAAGGCCTGAACTAAATCCAATTATTTACATCTCGTGATCCCACCTTCTACCCGATGCGGGACTAAATTACCAACACCATTATCACCCTCTTTGAGCGCTCAACC
The DNA here is from genome assembly GCA_029216955.1 of Iris pallida. Lineage (NCBI taxonomy): Eukaryota > Viridiplantae > Streptophyta > Magnoliopsida > Asparagales > Iridaceae > Iris > Iris pallida. The sequence goes on from JANAVB010010791.1 coordinate 7,669,784, forward strand.
GAAAATGATATACAATCCAACATTATATTTTATACAATATTTCTGCATATATTAGAAAGGGTTCGGAGCAACACAAGTTAAGATCTAAGTAACAATGTTCTTACGTAACCATGATCAGGTAAACCAACATAGTAAAAGGCAAAACAAGGATTAATTCGAACAGGGGTGGGTTGGGTACAGAGGGCTAACTTATATGAAAAAAAAAATATTGGGTGGGCTGAATCCCACCTCTCCCCAAGCCAGTTTCGCTAGTTAATGTAGTAGTATTTATGTGTTCCTGACAAGATGTTAAAGCAACTATTTCTTTAAATCTCTACTATGGTAAAGAGGCTTCAAAACGGCTCAATCTTGAGCCGTCTAAGCCGTTATATTATCAACAATTTTTTAAAAATAAAATAAAGTTTTAAAATTAACTGTTTTTCTTAATCTTTTGTGTGGATAACCGAACCCTCTCCTCACGTAAAAAAATAAAACCCACTTAATACTAGAATATATTTAAAATTAAAATTATGTTTAAATTAACTACATAATATTATCTAATTAAACACATATCCATAATTAAAAAATAATCTTAACAAATCATATTAAAATATATTTAAAATATTTTAATATAATTTAAATTTTTATATACTTTATTATTACTATGATTGATTTTTTTTATATGTACAACGCACGTGAAGGTGACTAGTTGATTATAAAGAAACTATTTCTTCACTTCATAGAGTTTTTATTCATTGCTCTCTTCTTATTTTTTGAGAGAGAGAGAGAGGAGAAATAGAGAGAATATATTATTGTTCAATGAATAACTTATTTTCTTAGAGTTAATTTATTTTGTTGTTGTATGAATAACATATATGTTTTCAGAAAATATTTTCTCTTTGTTAAAGACTATCAAGCCGTTCCAATAACCTCACTGACTTAAGGCTTATATCCTATTGCCTCTTGTGCAAATTGTGTTAGAGTCCAGTCTGAATTTGGTAACAACATACTTGTGGAATCCAAATCTTATTAAATATTTGATTTGATTAAATTTGATTTTCCATAATTAGTGTTGTGCTATTTTAGATATAATATGATTCTTACTTTAGGAAATCCTATTATGACCTAAAATAGAATAATTGATGGACTATTTTAGGTGTAATAAGATTCTTATTTGAGGGCTTCCTAATTAATAAATTATATTATGACCTAAAATAGGATTTTTCTCATCATATATATATATATATGGGGTGAGGGTGCAGGCACAAAGAACATAAAACACAAAAGTGGAGATTCGGTGTGCTTGTCCATAAGAAAATTTAAGAGAAAGTCCGTACTTTGCTCTTAGGACTTCGTCATCCAAGACAGAAGGAAGAAAAGATCTAATCGGGAGTCGTCAACTTCGGTTAGAAAAATTGCTACGGGTTGGTGAGTGATCTCAATTGTAATCTTCTGTTTTTCTTCTTTAGAGTGGTGAGGGGGTTGAACTTATTAGGACAAAGGGTTCAACGTGAGTTTTGTCAATCTTGTAATTTTACCTAAATTATTAAATATTGAAATTTGTCCAGATGACGTACGTCACCGCAATCTACTTGTCTTCATCTTGTGCTTGGTGTCCGTTAGACGAAAATTCGTTTTTTCAGGTGGGTTGGTAAATGCTTTCGTACGTGTCCAACAAATTGAGCAGGTGACATGACGTGATTAAGAGGCTAAATTATATGACATTTTATCCAAATTGAAGTTGGGGTGGGGTTTGGTAGTGAGTGGCTTTGGATTGGAAAGGAATTTGATTCCTTGACATACCTAAATGCTTAGTTGATTCCCGTTGACCTACCATTGGTTAAGTTGTTCCAAGATGTTGAATATCACTTTTCTAACTATGTTTCTTAGATTTATTCTCCCCGTGTGGTGTTTATCGCCTAGTTTAAATTCTTCGTGTCTTAGTGGGTATATAATTGTGTTCCTTAAAGTTTGACTCTTTTTTATTTTTTTATTGTTTATTGTTGACTAAGTATTCTCAAGGATCCTCCAATCCTAATTTAACCGCCCAGGATAACTATAACAATTTTATGGACAATTGTTGTATGTTTTTAATTTTGGAGCATATTACGTTAACTATTTCTATATTTTACACTTATTATAGAAACGACCCTTTCTTTAAAACTAATTATACGGACCATCCCTATAGTTTCTATTTTCTATAAAAACATAACACTAACCATCCCTATGCTTTATAAAGTTTCTAAAAACGAGGAGTGGTGAGTGTAATTAGTTTCAAATAGGAGTAGTCTCTCTAATACTCATAGAACATAGGGAGAATTGGTGTATTTATTTCTTAATTTTGTGAGCAAGACACGTAGACAAGCTATGAAGACATTGTTCCCATATAATTTTTTCTAAGGGGAATTCATCTGTCAAAATCAGATGTAACGCCAACATGAATGGTAGTTATGGAAGAATATAATACACTATCCATAGTTTGGATGTCGGCACTTTCTTTTCTTTTTCTTTTTTCTTTATGAATTTTTTACAATTCACTTAAAACTTGAGCCAAGTTGTCACAATCTAGCATATAGTTCAGTGGGCCATAATCACGAATGTAACATTCTTGTCAGTTCCATAATGAACAAGCATATATTCCTATAAATTAGTCAGCGCAAGCAAATCTCTCTCTCGCCCAATAATCATAATATTATTCTCTAGAAAATAAGAAAACCAACATATCAACTTATCACGTTTACACTTTTACTCCCCTCAATGCTAAAAGAGGGAAAATATATATGAGAAAAAGTTTCTATCACTGTTCGTATGCATTATAAATAGCCCATCACAAGTTTGGAATACAATGCAGGCGAAAGAAAGACCACCAAACCGAAGAGATATATATAGTACTGTCCATGCTAAGGCCTTGCTTGAGTAGGGAGAGAGAGGTGTAAAGCCAAGGATGACTTGCCCCGGCTTGCTGCCAGTGGTCGAGCCGAGGCAGTCTCGGCTCGACTAGGTTCTAGTCGAAGGCAAGCGTCCACGGCTTTATTCGGCTCTCTTCCATAACTCATGTAAGGCTCTATTGCATGACTCAAAATTTTCTTCAACAGGGAGTTGCATAAGGATATATCAAAATAGCTCATCTGCTTTGTGTTCCTACTTGCCAATGCATGTAACCGCAAATGGTAACATGACTACTGCTGCTCTTCACTTCAACTGATTTCTATTCATCATGACTTCATCAATCTTAGTGATTAATGCATCCTTTGTATTTGCTTCTTCCTCTTCTCTGATATTAATAGTTGGCCAACAAGAATCTAGTCGTTTCCAGTATCACACTCACCACGGCACTATCAACATATACACGCAACACGCAAATATTAGCTGTCGATGTTCATCAAAATCTACATGTGACGAGACATTTGCATCAGGGCCCTCTGGCCAGGACGACCGTCCAGGACCCATAAAATTTGAGGGCTCATAAATTTTTTTAATATATATATATATATATATATATATATATATATATATATATATATTTTTGGAATCAGGTAAATTGTTTCTGGAATCGCTCTCACTAGGATTCGAACTCCTGACCTCTCGGGCCACATGCATCTCTCTTAACCACTAGACTAGAGGTCATTTGCTATATATATATATATATATATATATATAATCTTGTATTAAACATTATTTTTTTAATGTTTAATACAAGATTATATATATATATATATATATATATATATATATATATATATATATATATATATATATATATATAATCTTATATTAAACATAAAACTAATATGTAACATGATCATCTTTCATCAAAAAACAATTGTGGTGTAGTGTGGTGTAGTGTTAGCAAGTTAAACTTGTGCACAAGAGGTCATAGGTACAGACCCGGTTCAATATATATATATATATATATATATATATATATATATATATATATATATATATATATATATATATATATATATTTGGAACCAGGTAAATTATTTTTGGAATCGCTCCCACTGGGATTCGAACTCCTGACCACTCGGCCGCATGCATCTCTCTTAACCACTAGGCTAGAGGTCATTTGCTATATATATATATATATATATATATATATATATATATATATATATATATATATATATATATATATATATATATATTGTACTAGCATATGTGCACGTGCCTTGCACGTATTTTAACATTTCTTAATTAATTTAGGAAGACTCTTTAGGAAGACCAAAGGGTAGTCTTTCTAATTACTAAGTTATCCTTATTAAAATTAATGAACTATTTTTAATTAGTATAAGTATGTAAGGGTATTTTCGGAATTCAAAGTTTCACCATCTAAGTTTTCCTATTGTATAGTAGAATATATATATATATATATATATATATATATATATATATATATATATATATATATATATATATATATATATATATATGTTATTGCCGGGAATGCCGGGGCACGCTTTTCGATGGAAAATACAGAAACTGAAACAGTTGTAAAGACAACGTTTCAAATGCAATTCCTTAAAGAAGGTTTTGCAACAGAGATCCAGAAGGATTCTGCAAATTACGAGATCTAAAAAGATATCGTAATACACGAATAATCTAAAGAGATTTTCGTGACCGTAGCAAACTGGTAGTAGTGCCTTCTAAAAAGAAGATACTGACAGAACTACTGAAGGCAACAGAAGGATGACAGGCGAGAGATGGAAATGCTGGGGTGAATAATCACCGTTGCTCAAAGCTTTATTCGCCCTCTGCGAACAGCTTCCAGGAACCAGCAAGGTTGACGGAAAACCTTGGAACACTCCTGCTCTTCTGACTCCTTGGAAGACGGCGAACTCCTCTGGCAATGGCTCTACTCTTCTCTCTTTGTTTGAAGTAACAGAACCCACGCGTACTAAAAAGTACTAGTGTTTGTGTTAAAGAACACGCTCACTACTCTGTTGTGTTAAAGAACACTTAGAATTTTTCTCCCTGGAATTCTGATTACTTCTGCACTCAGAGAGAGGAGAGAACCTGCATATATAGCCCACGGGGCGGTTGCCAAGCAGTTGCCTGAACTTCAGGGTAGTGGCAGAACCACTCCTGAACGTGCAGCAACTGCTGCAACCGTTCCCGCTCTAATATGCAGCCAGCCATACGCACACTACGCACTCTACGCACACTGCGTACGCTGCGCACACTGCGCACTCTACGCACGCTGCGTAAGCTGCGCACACTGGGCGTACTGGGCTGCGTAACTGGGCCAACGTAACTGGGCTCGCGTAACGGGCCGCGCAACGTGGTCGCGCAAGTGGCGCGCGCAACGAGCGCAACTTAAGCGCACTATGTGCCTAGCGACGATGCTGACGTGTTAAGTGCAAAGTGCGCCAACAAAATGCCACATTACACCTCATGAGCCCTTGAGTCCGAGTCCGAGTCCGAGTCCGAGTCCGAGTCGCTAAGCTCCTACGGAGCTTAGCTCCATGAAAATAAATTTCCAAGAGCAAAAAGCTTACAGCTTCTTAATTGTTGATTAAGCCTTTATACCATTAATAATTAATCCCACATGGCACACACCCATGTGCACTACATGTGCATCTCTATAAAGAAAAAAGACTCATATATATGGAGATACACATTCCTTTCTAGCCGATGTGGGACTAAAAACCAAACAAAAGGCTACAAACCCAACAATCTCCCACATATCTCTATATATATGAGTACGAGTGTTCTCCACAGTAATTGTCCATTATGCTTTTAGGATAGATGCCACTTAAGACTTGAATCTTTCCACGTGAGTCAAAAATCAAACTATAATACAAGAATGGACTAAGCCTTGAATTCTGCATCATAGCTGAAATTCTTTCCACTCACATAATGAAGTTACATGTGCTTCTGGCTACACATTAAAGGCCCTGTGCCAGCCTGGTTTCAATGTATAATTTTGGGTGTCTACAAGTTTACCCTCAAGAGACGGCCTAATATCTCTGTCATACACTATAGGTGAGTTTATTATAAAGAGACATGGCATGAAGCGCTTTGCGCTTCCCTTGCGGTGCTACGCCGCTATGACATGGCTTAAAGCCGAGGCCTTACCCCGTACCGGGAACCTCATCGTAGTGTCATACTACAGTAGCATGAGGCAACCGCCTCTTTGTAGTGCCAAACTATCCAGCATGAAGCCTTAGGCTCCTTTGCGGTATTACGCCGCAACGACATGGCTTGCAAGGCCGAGGCTTTATCCCTAACCGGGTACCTCATGGTGGTGTCGTGCCACTGTAACATGAGGAACTCCTCCTCTTTGTAGTGCTGACTACACCCCTCTTTATATTTAATATACAGCATTAGGCTAACTGCCTATTTGCGGTGCTACGCCGCTGTGACTTGGCCTGCAAAGCCGAGGCTTTATCCTATTCCTGGGCAGCACCCCACATATAGGAACCTCATCGTGGAGTCACCCCACTGTAGCATGGAGTTTCACTCCTTGTAGTGCTGTTCTACCATGCTTCCTGTAAAGCATACCAGGCATTCACTCTGCCTGAGAACTCATTAAGACAATTAAGCCAACCTTCCCACAGGAACTGTTTTTCGCAGAAAACAACAGTAGACAACAGTGGTTATAGGTCCGTAACCTCTCCATGCCCAATAGAACATGTACCTACCGTTCCTGATATTCTTCCAATTAGTGGTCCTCCCTTGAACCAAAAGCTAGATGCCTAGTAGATAAATCTTTGAACTATTAGCATAAAACTTTATGGTAGGATACAAAAATCCAATATCAGAATGCCTTCAAGCCCATTTTACAAGCTGTGTCATTGACCAGCTGGCGCTTGAGGCCCTTGGTGAACGGATCCGCCAGATTCTCCTGACTCCGAACATCAATCACTGCAATAACACCCCTCTCTTGATAAGATCGTGTACTGCCCTGTGCTTCAACCGCACAGTCCTCTTCTTCTCGTTGAAAAGGTCATTTGATGCCACCCGCCCGCCGCGCCTGGTTGTCACAGTATATCGGTATCGCCGGTATTTGCACCCCAACCAATGGAAGATCATACATGAGCTCCCGAAGCCATTCTGCTTCCTCGGCTGCGGTATTAGTGCAAAGAACTCAGATTCCATGGATGACCGCGAGAGCAGTCTGCTTCTTCGACTTCCACGATATAGCAGCTCCATCCATTATGAAATGTATCCACCTGTGGACCTCTCGCTCTCCACCTCTGAGCACCAACTGGCATCACTGAAGCCTTCCACTACCATGCGGATCTCCGCTGTAGTACAGTGCATATGTCTGAGTCTTCTTGAGATATCTCATAACCCGTTTCACAGCTTTCCAGTGTTCAGCACCTGGGTTGCTCATAAACGACTCAGCATTCCCACGGCGAAAGCTATGTCAGGCCTTGTGGCAGTAGTAGCATACATCAAACTCCCATTACGCTTGCATACTCCAGCTGCCTGACGCTTTCCCCTGAATTAGGCTTCAGCTTCAGATCACACCTGTACGGCGTATCGATCCCTGGAAGATCCCGATACCCATAACGAGTGATCATTTTCTCAATATAATGAGACTGTGACAGCGCTAGTCCAGTGTCTGTCCGGATGATCTTGATCCCTAAGATCACATCAGCTTCCCCCAAGTCCTTCATACTGAACTTGCTTGAGATGAATTTCTTTTCTCCGTGACACAGCTAATATCCGTACCTAGGATAAGCATGTCGTCCACGTACAGACAAACGATCACACCTCTTCTATCAGCGAACTTCGTGTAAACACACTTGTCCGTATCGCTGACCATGTAGCCATTTGACCTTTGTCAAATTTCTCATGCCACATCTTGGGAGCCTGTTTAAGACCGTACAAAGATTTCACCAACTTGCAGACTTTGTCTTCAAGACCCCTGATGACAAATCCCTCTGGCTGTTGCATGTAAATCTCTTCGGTCAGCTCGCCATTTAGGAAAGTCGTATTCACATCCATCTGATGTATCACCATCTTATGTATTGCTGCGAGAGCAATCAACATTCTGATGGTGGTCATCCGGGCTACTGGAGCATACGTGTCAAAATAGTCAATCCCTGCTTCTGAGAAAACCCCTTGGCTACCAACCTAGCCTTGAACTTGTCAATAGTTCCGTCTGCTTTCATCTTCTTCTTGAAGATCCATTTGCATCCGATGGGTTTCGCTCCTTCAGGAAGATCACTAACACCCAAGTGTTATTTGAGGTGATGGAATCAATCTCATTGTCAATCGCCTCCTTCCAGAAAACTGCGCTCTGGTCTTCATCGCCATCATAGGTAAGCGGATCTGCTTCCACATGATAGGTGACAAAGTCACTTCCGAAGTCCTTCGGCCTCCTCACACGCTTAGCTGACGGCTCAGCTTGTTCTGGTTCAACCGTTGTATCAACAACAACATCTTCTTGGACCACATCTTCATTGAAGACTTCAGTCTCTTGTGCACCCTCATTATTCTCCGGAACATCCGGAAGAACAATATTCTTGTGTCTTGCAAACTTGTCTTCAAAATATTCTGCATCGCGAGATTCAATGATATGATTTGACTCAATATCAAGAAATCTCCGAGCATCACTCTTCTCGGCATACCCCAAGAAGATCGTCTTTGTAGTCCTTGTCCCAAGCTTCTGAATCTTTGATCTGGAAGCTTGACATATGCCAGACACCCCCACACTCGAATGACATTCAAGTTAGGTCTGACCTTGAACCAGAGTTCATGAGGAGTAACGTCTGAAGTTGCATGAGGCACTCTATTTAGAATAAAAGTGGCCGTCAATGCAGCTTCTCCCAGTAGCACTTAGGAAGGCCAGCAGTCAACAACATTAAATTTATCATTTCTGTCAACGTCCTGTTCTTTCCTCAGCTACTCCGTTTGATTGAGGAGAGTACGGAGCCGTAGTCTCATTGACAATTCCATGTTCTTTGCAGAACGATGCGAATTCATGAGACCTGTACTCCCCACCTCGATCACTTTTATCCTTTTGAGTTGTTGTCCAGTCTGCCTCAGCTTCGCTCTGAACTCCTTGAACTTCTCGAATGCTTCGTCTTTAGCCTTCAGCAAGTAGACGAACGCATACTTTGAGAAGTCATCGATGAAGGTTATGAAATACTTCATCCCGGCCTTTGTAGAGAACTGTTTGAAGTCACAGATATCGGAGTGAACCAACTCCAGAAGATCTGTACTTCGATTAACCCAGGAAAGGGTTTCTTGTGATCTTCGTTTGAGCACAAACTTCACATTTCTCTACCTTACCCCCACATTTGGAGATAAGTCCTAGACTAGACATTCTGTTTATTCGTTTACAATGAACATGTCCTAGCCTATTATGCCACAACTCAAGAGTATAAGCAGAATGAGTGACTTCATTAATTACATTAATTACATTGGACTGATTTACAAGCTGAATCTTGAACATTCCTTCGGTATAAAAAGCTTTTCCGAATATGTTCCCTTGATAGACATCACCATCTGGCCAGCATTGATGTCCATCCTGAGGCCTGCATTGCAGAGTAGGCCTCCCGAGACCAGGTTCTTGGCGATAGCAGGTACGTACTTTATGCCTTGAAGCGTCAGAGACTTCCCGAAGTCAGCTTCAACACCACCGTCCCGATCCCGAGCACTTCAGCTTGTGCTTGGTTCGCCATCATAACCACTTCAGAAGTAGGTGTATAGGTGGTGAACCACTCCTTACTGGAGCAGACATGGCAGGAGGCTCCAGTGTCTACCCACCAGTCAGAGTCAGTCCTTACTGCATCAACCTGTGCAATCATAGCAATTACGTCAGTGATCATAGATACCTTACTAGGCTCTCCTTGCTCTGATTGCTTGGTTTTTGCTTTGCACTCATTCTTAAAGTGGCCCTTCTTGCCACACTTGAAGCAAGGCATTTCTGACTTTGGCTTCTTTTTCTTGATAGAAGTTCCCTTGACTTTTAGATTGTCAGGGTTCTTCTTCTTGCTGTGGAAAGCTGCCTGCTTTCCCTTTGGTTCCTTGGTCTGAACCAGATTGGCGTTAGCCAATTGCTTGGACAGAGTGTCCACCTTCAGTTGAGCCCGCATCTGGTCCTCAACATAGATTTCTGTAGGAGATCTTCAAGGGTGATCTCCAGTTTCTTCCTATGCATGTTTGCATAGAACTTACTCCACCCAGCGGGGAGCTTCGAGACAATCCCTCCAACACAAACTTGTCGGGGAGGGGCATAGCCTCTCTTCCAACTTCTGTCGCAGCTTCAGAAATTCTTTGACCAGCGGCAGCATGGACTTCTCGTCCTCAAAGAGCCATTGTGATATTTTTCAACCACAAATATTTTGCTCCTGTTCTTGTCTTCTTCGTACAAGTTTTTCAGAGACTCCCATATGTCTCTGGCGATATTCTTCTTAGAATAGGATTCTGCTAGGGAATCCTCCATAGCATTCAGATAAGCAACCTGCAAATGCTATTCTCCCTTCTCCACTTGGCCTGAAGTTTAGTAGCCGCAGTGATTGCGGCAGCAGACCCAGTATCTGGAACGTAGGTTCCTCTTCAAGCAGTACGTGATCAACGTCTCTAAGTTGAAGAGTGAGATAAACCTTCCTCTTCCAGACTTGATAATGCTCTCCATCAAACTTCTCTAACTTACAGAAGTCAGTGTTTAGGAGAAGCATTAATATTTTCCATCGTAGCAATAAAGCTTTGAGATTGTTATTGCCGGAAACGCCGGGGCACGCTTTTCGATGGAAAATACAGAAACTGAAATAGTTGTAAAGACAACGTTTCAAATGCAATTCCTTAAAGAAGGTTTTGCAACAGAGATCCAGAAGGATTCTGTAAATTACGAGATCTAAAAAGATATCGTAATACACGAATATCTAAAGAGATTTTCGTGACCGTAGCAAACTGGCAGTAGTGCCTTCTAAAAAGAAGATACTGACAGAACTACTGAAGGCAACAGAAGTGACAGACGGAGATGGAAATGCTGGGGTGAATAATCACCGTTGCTCAAAGCTTTATTCCCTCTGCGAACAGCTTCCAGGAACCAGCAAGGTTGACGAAAACCTTGGAACACTCCTGCTCTTCTGACTCCTCGGAAGACGGCGAACTCCTCTGGCAATGGCTCTACTCTTTCTCTTTGTTTGAAGTAACAGAACCCACGCGTACTAAAAAGTACTAGTATTTTGTTAAAGAGCACGCTCACTACTCTGTTGTGTTAAAGAACACTTAGAGTTTTCTCCCTGGAATTCTGATTACTTCTGCACTCAGAGAGAGGAGAGAACCTGCATATATAGCCCACGGGGCGGTTGCCAAGCAGTTGCCTGAACTTCAGGGTAGTGGCAGAACCACTCCTGAACGTGCAGCAACTGCAAACCGTTCCCTCTAATATGCAGCCAGCCATACGCACACTACGCACTCTACGCACACTGCGTACGCTGCGCATACTGCGCACTCTCCGTACGCTGCGTAAGCTGCACACACTGGGCTGCGTAACTGGGCCAGCGTAACTGGGCTCGCGTAACGGGCCGCGCAACGTGGTCGCGCAGTGGCGCGCGCAACTTAAGCGCACTATGCGCCTAGCGACGATGCTGACGTGCTAAGTGCAAAGTGCGCCACAAACGCCACATTACGCCTCATGAGCCCTTGAGCCCGAGTCCGAGTCCTAGCCCTTGAGCCCGAGTCCGAGTCCGAGTCGCTAAGCTCCTACGGAGCTTAGCTCCATAAGAAATAATTTCAAGAGCAAAAAGCTTACA
>JANAVB010010791.1:7684367-7701867 GCA_029216955.1 Iris pallida
TTTTACAATGCCAAGAGATTCAACGTACGACTTTTCGTCTTTTCGGTGGGAGCGTTCGCCACAATTACCTTATTTTCAACGAATTTATTGTTATATACTAAAAATAACCAATGCATATATATATAGATATATATATATATATATATATATATATATATATATATATACATTGGTTATTTTTATATATAACAATAAAATCCGTTGAAAATAATAATTGATAGCCATTCAAATTTTTAGCATATATGGCATTTATTTAAAGACGTTCATTTTAGTATATGACAATTAGTTGATGGTCATTCAAATCATAAATGGTAGTGATTCAAATTATATGAAAATTAAATCCGCTTATAGTATAAAGACGGTCATTTTTAGTATATGACAATTAAATCCATTTATATAAAGTAATTGATAGTTATTCAAATTATTACTATTTACGGTGGTTATTCAATCATGTCATTGGTCATTTTTAGTGTATGACAATTAAATAAAAGTTAATTGATAACCATTCAAATTATTAGTATATATGGTGGTTATTCAAATCATGTTAATGCCCTTTTTTAGTATATGACAATTAAATCCATTTATAAAAATTAATTGATAGTCATTCAAATTATTAGTATATATGGTAGTTATTCAAATAATGTTATTGGTCATTTTTAGTATGTGACAGTTAAATCTATTTATAACAATCAATCGATATTCAATAGTTATTCAAAATATATGACAATTAATAAAAATGTTAACTTTTATTTTCTCAAATTTTTTTAGTTAATGTCATAGCATACTTAAATTTTAATTGAAAAAATTGTTATAAAATTTGTTAACTTTTATTAAGAATCTTTTATGTTTTTTTTGGGTTTATTTTTAAAAAAATCGGCTGGCCTGGTCCAACCCTGAACCGGCCGGCCCAATCGATTAATCTTTAATATTCTATAGTTGGATGACATGGGTTCCACTGGGACTAAAGAAACCGAGACTAAGGAATTAACAGTAGGTGGTTACTAGGGAATGTTTCGAGGAAGACCAGATGGCCCACAAGACAAATTAAACGACACACAAACCAGGAGCTATCCTAAAGAATCACTAAGCTAGCGATATATTAGTCATATCTATCTCACAGAATAATACTAGACTTGCTAGAAAAATACTGTCACGACCCGATCCCAAGATTCTGGGTCCAGTCGGATCATGTCCAGCCTGCACCGTTGTGAGACGACGGCAGTAAGCTGTATCAAATCAGTAGTAACTCAAGCACAACATTCAAAAATGCTGGAATAAAAAACTTTTCTTTAAACATTAAAGTCCAGAACTAATGTCTGTCTAAGAAATAAAAACATACCAACAGTCTTTTATTACAACTTTTAAAAACAAAGAAACAAAATCCAGTACGACTAGAAATCATGGGCTCCCTGATCGGGTTCAGCTATGTCCTTATAACTCAAATTGGGTCCGTAGTAGGTACTAAAGGCGCCTCCTCATCATCGTAGTCACCTAAAAATGTTGGTCTCCCATTGTTTACAAAAACAAAATTTTGATTACAAACTAAAAAAAAAGAAAAGTATAATTGATTTATGGAAAAGTACAACGATAGGAATCTAATCAGAAGACGATCACTTTATCCTTTGGACGATGCGATGTCGAAGAAGAAAGCCTTTGGAGAGTGTTGTAGCAGTTTGCTCAGGAGATTATGATCATTAGTGATGCTTGAGGAGTGATTTAAAACTCTATTATAGAGTTTTGAAATAACTGTCAGCCAGTTACTCTGATTGGCACACACTTGCCATTTGTAACGCTCCAGTCCCAAATATTTGGGACTAGATACGTATCATGCCAGCTGTATACATACGAGTAAATGAAAGGCTCATATGTATACATAAGCTGTGAAATGTAGAAAGCCATGCTCAAACTAAATCTTATCCACATATATGAAGTTTTAATCATATAATCAATAGTCATTTGTACAAACGTTGGGCGGAGACATATCCACTACCAACAAGTTTAAATATAAAAAAAGAAATATACAAATAACTGATTTGGTCGAGTGACGAGTCCAAGAGCAAATCGTCACGGAGGAAGGAAGACATGGCCTTAGCTAGAGCACCTGCAAGAATCACGAAACACACACCTGAAAAGATCACCAGGTCCTCAGATGGACGTAACAAGACACATAATATCATGCCAATAAACTGAATAATAAAGCTCAACAGAAAAGTATGCATGAGTAAAGGCTCCTAACCATTCCATGTGAATGCACTTTAGAGGACAACGTTCTACGCAGGGGCTGTAACGGATTCACGCAAGCAAGTAATAAAGAGTGGCCGTCAAGTAGTGCTCATTCGAGACACTATCGGCCCGGGACAGAAGGTAGCGCGCATAAGAGTCACTATCAGCCAAAATGTGTGTAAAATAAATGTAGCCCCTACGCTAATAGCTGTCCCTCCCCCCAATGATACTGTACATGCATCGTAACCACGACACACCAACACATGTCGTTTCCACAACACGATTTTATAATAGATAACTGACAAGTCTTCTAACATGCATCTATTGACAGTTATTCCTACGCATGCGCACGGGTGATCCGCCAACACGCAAGTGACCACTACATGATACTCATAACTCACACACACAACTCGTGTACAATCGTGACAAGTCAATGAGACACTAAATTTGACGGTAGTCTTAACTCTAATCCAATTGTAATAAATATAGTAATTTGCATCTACATATAATTTATAAAGAAACAACTTGAAAACAAACAAAACATGTATGATATTGAGCAGAAAATTTAAACAGTAAAGGCAAGGTGTCTTGCCTGGTGTGTCGCCTGGTGTGGTGTGATGATCCGGCAAGTCCTGATTGTCCAATAGTCATGTTTGATATGTAGAGGTCGAATTTGCGAATAAATATGATTATGGAATTAGTCATGATCAAGGGGGATATCAAGGTGGGAGTTTTGTGGAGAATACATACTTATACTATTTTAGAAATCATCAATATTACTTGAAAAATATATTTAAAGTAATTTTTACGTAAACACTAGAAAATAATTTATACATAAAAATTTGAAAACTATATTTAGTCAAAATATTTTGTGTAAATATTACTTATTCTAGGAATTTATTTTAGGCTTAAACTATGTTTGAAATATTATATATATAGTGGATCCAATATGTAATATATTTTTCATAATATATTATATTAGTATATAATTCCCAAAATTCATCCTAATAATATAACTCCATTAATAACTATTTATATTACTGGTATCAATTAAGTAAAGTAGTATAATAATAATAATAAGAATAGAATAATATAATAATAATAATAAAATATAATAATAATAATAATAATAAAACTTAAAGTAGTAACGTACTGCTCTTTTAAAACTTACAGAAATGAAGAATCAAGAAAAAGTGTGGGAGAGAGAGAGAGTAGAGAGAGGGAAGAAGTGCGAGAGAGGGAGCAAGGGGCGAGGGGCTTACAGCGGGAGGCGCGCGGCACGGGGCGGAGCTCCGGCGAAGTGGAAGCTGGAAAGTCGGGGAGAGGGCCACCGGGTGTCAGCGGACCGCGCGTCGGCCGACCGCTGGTGGCGAGGGACTCGAGGCGAGCGGCGGCGGATCCAAGTCGAAGAGGTGGGCGAGAGGAGGCGAATCTCAGGCGGGCTGCGGCTGCCCTCGGCTGGCGCACTCGACCGTCCACGAGTGGAGGCGGGGTCAGCTGCGGAAGACCGAGGCTCGATGGAGATGGAGGCGGCTCTCGTGCCTTCCCAGGACGCGGGCGGAACTCGCCGATCGTGGCGAGGGAGAAGGCGGATGGGCGACTGTGGGGCGAGCGGGCGGTGGTGGCGTGGGATTTCGGCGTCGGGCGGCAGAGGGGAGACGGAGTTGCGTGGCGTCTCTCGCAAGCGACGGACGTCCGGGTTGGCAAGGTTAGGTTCCCCCTTCTTCCTTTTCCATGAGTGTGGTGGTGGTGGTGATTCGTGGGGCGGATGACGGTTGGACGAGGGGCTGCAGGCGATGGAGTCGGCGGTGTCGGGTGGTGTGGTGCCAGGGGAGTTACGGTGGCAGCGGTGAGGATGACGAGGGGGTTGTGTTGATGGTCGGGTCTGGTAGGCAGTGACGTGGTGGTGATGGCTGCCGCGGCGGTGACCGCGGTGGTGAGGTTGCGTGAGAAAGTCGAAAGGATGATGGCAGTGGGGAAGATGCCGGCAGGGTGAGGGTGTCGTGTCTGGTACGACACGAGATAGTGGTGTCCGGCCTATCGGACACGAAAACTATGATGTATGTGTAAAGAAAAAAACTTTAGTGGACGGGACGGGCACTGACACGGTGCACAGGTCGGATTGTGAAAATTTTATGGAGGAGCCTCTCCTATATATAGGAAGTGGGAATTCCCAGTTGGATAAGACTAGTATTCGTTTAAACCCCCGATGGATAATTCCATCTATTAATTCAAATAAATATTAAAATTTAGTCATTTCAAATCTGAATTTAAATCATAGATAACTCTCCATTAATTTAACTCCATTTAGAATAAAAGCTTTTCCAATATAATTTATCATAATTAATTAAATTTAAACCAAAACATATTTAAAAATAGTTTTTCGGATAATAAAATATTAATATTAAATAAATTTCGAAAATAGAATAAATTTATATGTCTCATAAAATGAACATTTGCATAAACCTCGTTTTCAAATTACTTTTTATATAAACTTCCATGATATAAAAGAAAGTTTTGGAAATTCCAGTATGATGCATTTTTATAATTTACGAAATCAAAATTATTTATTATTTATTATTTGAAAATCATGCTCCTAAAATAAAAATATTTTTACAAAAATATGTACCTCGCACATATTCGCACTCGACGAGTCATCCAAAATATGAACTCATACGCGACGTACAATATGACTATGCGACGTACAAATACCAAGTAATTTTTTTTTAAATACTCAATTTATAAAAAAATTTAAAGTAGAAATTTAGGAGTTTACATCCTACCCAACTTAAAAGAATTTCGTCCTCGAAATTTTGTAGTAGGTAGGGTTGAGGGCACGATTACGAGAATGATTCACTCCTAACTTGAGTAGTGATAATAAATGTAGGTCGAGGAAAGGACGAGGAGTTTAAGACGAAGATATAGTCACATTGGGTGACAATGGTCATAAGTGATAGGTCGGCTAGAGGGAATTCTAGTGTAAGTGCCTTCGTCCTTCCAAAATAGGTGAAGGCGAAAGCAATAAAGAGTTCAAAGACGATATTACGAATACGTGGTTCAAAGACGACCGAATAATTTCAAAAAAAATTTCAAGGCAGTCGTGGATGGGATTCTAGAGGCCATTATATCCCATCCACGTAGAACAATAGGTAAAAGCGAACCAAAGTGCACTTAGTTGATCAGACCATTATGCGTCGGTTCTGATTAGACAACATGTTAGTGAGCGCGCTCAATAACATAAGTCATGAATAAGCTCGATAAATCAATAGACTTACAAAACTAGATTATAACACACTATTAGTCAAGATGGTAAAATTATAGGCACGAGAGTTTATCGATAAGAAGTTTAAGGGACGATTCAAAAACGGAATCCAGCAAGCAATTTGAACAACAATAATCTAGATGAAAAATTTTGGTATAGTTTAGGAGATATCTCATGGCATCCCAATCATTGTCTAAATTAAAAATGACTATCATTTATCCGAGACGTGCAGGCTCACAAAATACAACAATTTTCCAATCTCAAAAATTTACTAGCTCGATACTCTTGATTCAAAATTTCGTCGTCATATCTCGAATCATCTTATCAATAGTAACTTTATACAGTCTCTTCAAATTTCATAATCCACAAAAATCAAAAAAAAAATCCATAAATCAAAATTTTCCTTCATAATAATCCTTCAATCAATTTAAAATTCACTTCTATCTTCATCACGAAAATTGTATTCATAACCATCATAGAAAGATCAAATCTTAAATCATAAAAAAAAGATTTTCAAAATTCTATCCCCAAGTTTATATTCCCTATACATTTTTTCCAAATAGCCTTTGTCGTTCATAATCGCCTTAAAAGTAAATACTAGGTGAATATCTAACCTTTTTTTTCTCCAACATAAACATGCATATTTTCTCAAGCTTTAATTTCCTTTGAAATTTCAATTAAGTTAAAAAGTCAAACTCTTCTAGGAAGTTTACACTTGATTCTCAACGTAAAGAAAGTTTTATCCCTTATGCACCAAACATAAAATTCATTTCAACTTTGGATTAATCTCAAACCTTTGTGGCACTCGCAAATATGCTATCCTTTGATCTTCCCAAAATATAATATCACACCTCTTAATCAAATAGCACACTTAACTAATGTCTCATAATCATGTATCGCTTTACTTGATTAAGCCACTAACTTCTTTATGATGCCTTCCAATCTAGCCCATGTCTAGCCAAAGGGTGTCATGATCAAATCTTTATCTAAGTCCAAGGAATCACAAGAGCAAGGTTGCATGAATACTAGCAGAGCAAAATAAAGTTTTTCGAAGAGAAAATTAAAACGATTTAGAAGAAAGTATTGGTTAGGCTCAATGGTCGTGATAGGGTTTGGATAATAAATACTAATTATTGCACGAAAATAAAATTTATGGGTCTAAGCAATTTAAGATAATCACAAAATAAAAGGCACTGGTTAACAATAAGCACATGTTAAGTATTTAAGAAATTAAGTAGAACACAATCACCTATCGGGTTGAAGGAATTGAGTCGAGATCCATGGTCGGTATATATATTGATATCATGGTAAAGGTTACAGTTTAGTCTTTTTGGCTCAAAAGTCATATCATGAAAGTAGAGTACAAGAAGACGTGTTTTAGTGGCACATGATATACCTACATGAAGGTGGTCTCGTCTAGGTCTTGCATATGAGATTTGTTGGATGGAAAATTCTAGTGTTGTGCTCCAAATATCCAAGTCACACGGTAAAGGGCACAAAAGAATTTAAAATAAAAAGTGGGAGTTCATGAGATAATGATTAACGGACAAAATAAATGACCAAGTTAAGAATGAAATAAAGTTAATTCAGATTCTAGTAGACCAAGGTAAAATAAGTTAGGAATACAGTCTCTAGAGATATGATAGCCACTTGATGGGGTATGATCAAGGAACAATCTAATCATTTCTCAAATTTAAATGGTTAGAAAGTCACGATAAAATCTATATTTGAGGGGATGTCGAGTGAGTCAAGATTGAAATATAACCACATGATTGGGCAGATGACCAACTACACTTGAGTATATACAACTATCATGGTCAAGAGTGATATGGCAATTAATGTGGACTACTTTATCTATCATGGTTGCCTATCCATATTTGAATATATAAATTTGCCTTCTTCAAAACTTTGAATATAATTTTCCAAATAATCTAATAAAATATAATAAAAAATCTAATAAAATATCTTTCTAAGCTGCCATCATACTCATAACTTAAAATTTAAATTTCTTTTAATCAACCTCAAGATAACCTTTATTATAACACAAATTTTTTTCTCTCCAAAATGTATCATAAACTAACCTTTCCACTTATCTAGTCACATCAAAATCATAACTTAAGATTTTCAGAATTTCTAATCAATTTCGGATAAACCTTTATTGTGTCACAAATCGAATCTGTATATTTTTCTTCTTCTATCATTAATCCAATCTTAAGCTCAAAATTTAAATAGGTTTTTCACAATCGTAATTCATACCAGAGTTTAAAATAGATCCTCAATTTGATTTTATATCCTTCAAATTATTTTTAACCAAAATTCTTAATATCCTTACTTCAAAATTTAAGAACTTATTAATTGGGAACCATACCACCCAATTTAAAACCAAGCTTTATCAACCGTCCTCATAAATCTTACAGCAGCATTTAAATTTAAAAAATTCTTGTCAACTTAAAGTAGTAACGTACTGCTCTTTTAAAACTTATAGAAATAAAGAATCAAGAAAAAGTGTGGGAGAGAGAGAGAGTAGAGAGAGGGAAGAAGTGCAAGAGAGGGAGCAAGAATAATAATACATCAATGATCAAAAATAATGATTTTTTTAAATTATTATTAAAAAAAATAATGATCGAAACATCTTTTATAATTTTAAGAACAAGTATACAAAAATTATTAAAATAAATTAGTACCTTTAATCAATGATTTTTTTAAACAGTTTAGGAAAGCCGACAAACAACAAAATATGTTTTAGAAAGTCTTGACAAAAATCACCTTTAAGTACAATAATTAAAATATAAACAAATTTTTGAAAAATTCAGAAAGGGGAGATACAAATCTACCTACCTTAGAAAAATTTTGTCCTCGAAATTTCAAATGGCACGATTAGGTACGACTAAGAATATGATCAAGTAAACGATATGATTAATGATCAAAATGAGCTAGATCATGAATAGAATCGAACCTTTTAAGAAAGATACTACGTGACACGATTATAGTACAGTCAAAAGGGTCTCGTCACATTGGTCAAGGATATAATTGAAATAGGATTAGTTAAACAAAAAAAAAACTCGTTAGGTACGATAACTACCTGTTAGAATTGTATAGGCATGATCAACGATCAAAATCTAGACAAAGTCTAAACATAATTAAATTCACTTAGATACCACTAAGATGCAATCATGATCAAGTTAATCATACAAGTCATCCAAGCATGATCAAAATTAAAAAGTTGACACAAGCATGAACAAGATCAAAATAGTCATGATCATAGTGGAATAGAAATATATACATTAGCAATAATTGAATTGAAGTATAGGCACGATTATGATTATAGTCAAAATAGTTTAGTCACGATCAAAGTTGTTTAAGAACGATCAAAATTGAAGTCATTTTTGGCATAGTCAACTAGTTAAGCAAAATTATTTAGGCATGATTATAGAATCAAGACCTATGTACGACTATGACTCTAGTGAAAGGAAATCAAAATTTATTAAATGATTACTATGAGGGAACTAATAGGATGGTAAGGAAGAGACAACGAGGCTTATCGAGAAGACATACAATAAGATAGGGTACAAAATCAAAATGAAATGAGGGTGTAATAGTCATATGCCAATAAAAGATATAGCCTCTATGGTATTCAAAAATGTATGCATATCTGAAGTCATTTTACCATAATTTATGCCTTGCCAGTGTACATCTGGCTACAGTAAACTCTTAGTTTCATGAGTCAAATAAGGATACGTTATTGAATACTCTATCCACTCTATTCAATATTGACATAACAATTCAAGGATCAAAATAAGACAATTAGGACATAGTTTAATAAATTTTGATAACATATGTTTACTTGAAACTACTTCAACATAGGGTCATGCCTTGCCAGTGCTGCTGGCTGCAGTGAATCCGCAGTCTCCATAATTCAAATAAATAGGGACAGTGCGCATCTGCCTTTCCATTGTAAGTCATCAAAATTTATTCCAACTATATCCATATGAATTTCAAAAGAACTTTTAGAAACTCAAACAATTCCAAGTGATCAAGATAGAGAAAAGTGTAAGTATCTGTTCTTCAAGTATCAATTTCTAAAAATAAACGAGCGATTAGAAAAAGGTAATGATCGAAGCAAAATAAATAATTTTTTTTCCTAATTTATTGCACGGATATTCAATGATTGAGAAAAACTTATATACCTTAAAAGACTTGGGATCAATATATGGATAATTGAATCAGAAATTAAAAAAAAAATCTTATGGCCAAAGAGAAATAAATAAACAATAAGAATTTTTATGATATGATGATGATGATTAGAGGAAAAAATAAAATTGTATAATGATCAAGATTAGGAATTGAATCCTATGAAGGCCTAGTTTACCAAGCGAATAGTCTACACACCTTTGGTCATACCATCATATCAAAACACAATGGTACATCCTTCTAGAAAAATTCTCCAAGTTATCTAATAGGCTTTAGAATCATTGGCTAAATCATACGGCCTATTTAGCAAACTTAACAACCCAATAGTCAAATTCAATAAGGGCTTCCCTATGGTATATCTAGTCCTAAAATCAAATCAATCCTAATTGTGAACGAGCATCCTAGTCGCAGGCTCGCAATAGTACGACTAATATGGTACTACCACGAGTTTGTAATCTTTTGCGAAGACTGACCTGCATGGGCCACCAAAAAAACTTGTCACGACCCGTACCCACTTTGCGGGATGCGAGTACATGTCCAAGTCCAGCTTACACCGCAGTCTCAACGGTAGTATGCTGTCTAGCCACAATAAACAAGTGCTCAAAAATAATCTTATTATTTGCTAATTCACAAAACTAAATCGATTTACAACATTCAAAGTTTTACATTCGAAAAAAATACAATATCTCACAAAATCTAATACAACAATTTAAACTATCTAGCTAGTTCTAGGGTTGACCTCAGCATATACCCATGCCTCTCCCAATGATCCAGAGCATAATATAGCAGACGATTATCTGAAAATAATTTTTAGTCAGGAATGGAACAAGTACATTTCTAACAGCAGTTCCAACAATTGACAAAGTCTATAAAACAGTAACTAGTAATAAATACACGATGGTGGATAAGCAGAGAATCATGGTATGAAAAATCAGAAGAGCATGGTAATAAAGACAATGAAGTAATATGAACCATAATAAATATTTGAAACAAAAACGGTAATGTATAGCAAGGCTGCATCTAACTAGTGAGTTAAAATACCACTTTCGACATGTGAACGGCTAATGGATAAATTCGACCAACTGTACGTGTCGTGTGCGGCTGCTATTCTCCATGTAAGACAAATAGAATTTTTCTGGGTAGTTCACATGTCTACTAAAGTATTTCTCCGCCCGACTAGTACTCATGGATTCAAACAGGTCATGAATACGGTATACATTAGTCATAAAAAATAACATATAAAGAATCCATAACTACTACATCGTGTAACCATCGTGTCGAGAATCAACAGAAAATCAATGTAAGACAATACTAAATACACAAATCATAAAAGTTATCAAATATAAAAACTATCAAAAAATATGTACTCGCCTGGGGTCCTTAGCCAGTGAAACTGATAATCCCTTTGGGTCCAGGATAGTCTGATTGGCTAGGGTTGATGTGAAGAAGTCCAAAGTCGACAAAAGAAATATGAATATGATTAGCAATGATCAAGGATTTATCTAATTGAATAGGAATTTAAAAGAAAATTTTGAATAAGAGTATATATTTATTTTATTAGAAAATACTTATAACTATTTTGGGAAATAATTTAATACTAAAACTATAATTTTACAAGTCAAGATACTTTTAGATAGTAACTATATTTTATCAATCAAATGTTTAGAAGTATAATAGGTATTAAAACCTCTTTAAGAAAAATATTTATCCTATAAAACTATTAAATAAAATCTTTAACAATAATTTAAGAAAGTATTTTTCAAACAAAAGTCCAACTAATAAAGCCCATCCAAATATAAACTTATAGATATGTTATAAAAATTTGTTTGAAAATACCTTATATAAATGTCTATGTTAAAAGTACTTATAGGAAATATCTAAGATAAACTTTAATAGAATAACTATTAATTATTTTTATAAATATGGAAATATTTATTCCAATAAAAGCCCAAAACAGTAAGTTAGTATACTATAGAAAACCTTTATTTAAAATTATTGGGCTTATACCCATTAATAAGCATTATTAAGCCCAATAATTATATAAGCATATTCCTAATAGCAATAACAATATTAATAAATTTAATGATAGGAAAATAATTTAGGATACCATACCATTAATTATCTAGCAAAATATTAGCTACATATTTAGAAAAGGTTTGTACTAAACTATTTATTAACCAAATATTTAACCTATCACTTAACTAAATATTTACAATAATAAAATCTAAATGAAATATTAATAAAATTACTAATTAACATACACATAAAAATCTAACTAATTAAAATACTAATCCAAATATCAAATATAAACTAAAAACTATATTCTTTTCTTATAAGCCCATAAACTATATGACATGTATATAAAAGGTTGAAATATAATATTAAATCTAAAGCCCAGCAACGAGCCGAACTGGTGCAGCCCAAAACCTACTGATTACTAAAACCCAGCTACTATTTAGTCGTATAAAGTATATACATTTAATGTATATACTAATATAATAAAGTATTAATAAAACCACCCTCTATCTCCCCATTAATAAGTAAGAGAGAGAAAAAGAGATCAGAGAGGGAGTGCGTGAGAATGAGATGGGAACGAGATAGAAAGGGCTGGCTCACCGGGGTTTGGTCGGAGCGGTCGGGGACGGGATCCGGGCGCTGCTCGTGGTGGTGCGGCATGGGATCTGACGGCGGAGGGAGCTCACCGCAAGGGCGCTGGACGCCGGAGTGGAGGAGATCGCTGGTGCTCACAGTACCGCACCGGCGATGGACGAAAACGGTTCTCGAAAGTGGTGCCACAGGCGGAGTGGAGGCGGCGGACATTAGCTTCGGATGCGGTGGAGGAGGTAAGGGTAGTGGTGGTTATATGGTGGACACTCGGGAAGGCGCGGAGGTCGGCGTCGGCCCACCACGAAGGAGAGGGGTTGGGGCGGCGCGGCACTGTCACGAATGTGGATCTTGGTCAAACTGGCGGCCACGATGGAGTCGTTGTGGACGGTGGTGGTCTCATCCGCGGGACGCTGTGCTCGATGGACCGAGCAAGCCTGCGGTGGCGCACCTGAGAAGAAAGGCTTGGAGAACTTTGGCGGCTAGGTGGTAGACCAAGTGCCGAGCAGCGGCAGTCGTCGGCGCAGCCACGAAAAGGTTAGGATTAGGATTTTCTTTTTACTGTGTATTTGTATCGCCACCTGATTCCTTGGAGTTTCTGTGTCCGACTCGGACACGAGAACTTGTACTAATGTAAAGAACGGGATAAAAGGCATGATGTAGACACGGGCAACACGAGTCCAGACATGGTGGGTACGATGGTGGTGATGGTGGACACGGACACCTGGACACATAATTGTTGTTGTTGTGATCTACAGGGTTGGTAATGGTGGAGGTTCCTCTGATGATGGTGAACGTAGGTGGTAAACTTGAGGATGGTGGTGTTCCGCCGCGGAGCGCGTACAGAGGCGGAGTTGGCTGCCGGCTGGGGTGGAAGACGTGCGACGTATGGAGGCGAACATAAAAGGAACGGTAGATATAGTGGTCTTCTCGTATTCGTGAAGGAGCATGGAGAGCGTTGGGGTGACGATGGTGATAGATATGGGAGAAATTTGTTATGGTGGCTGGATTTGTTTTGAGAATTATTTTGGGTTTGGAAAAATTAGCTCTCCTTAGATAGGGGGAGAAAATTCCTAAATGGATAAGAATTAGGAGTCCTAGTGGATAGATCTTCCTCTAGTTTAAAATCAAATATCTATTTAAAACTAGTTTAACTTGATCTTAACCCATTAATTTAAATCAAAAGAATTTTAAAAAACAAGATTAATCTAATCTTAATACAACAAGTGATCATAATAAT
Source organism: Iris pallida (assembly GCA_029216955.1). NCBI lineage: Eukaryota > Viridiplantae > Streptophyta > Magnoliopsida > Asparagales > Iridaceae > Iris > Iris pallida. Next base: position 7,697,888 of record JANAVB010010791.1, read on the forward strand.
CCCTTTTAAACAAATAATAATATCGTCAAATAATCTAAGTAATACCTGATACTATAGGGATAACTTAAAGTATATTTCTTTTAATCTATAACCTTATTTGAAAATAATTTCATAAATCTTATTATTATTTAAAGATAACTTAATAATATCAAATAATATTTGAATCATACTTCGTAAATTAAAATCTTAAAATAAATTATAATATTAGATTAAATAATTCTAGAAGAACATTACATAAAAAATAGTAAATATTTTTGTAATGCTAATAATAAGAAATAAATATTTATACGAAAATGTAAATGGTAATCGTAATCATAAATTTAATTAGTTTTGGAAGCACAAAAACAATGGCAAACATCTTATATTAAATTTTAAGGAAAAGTTTACTTTAAATCACGCGAAGTAGAATAACCAAAATTTACGAAATTACTTTCAACATAATATTTGAAAATAAATTGGCAAATCCTTTTGTCTATAAAATATTTATAACTCAAAAATCCATTTTTGAAATCAAATCATTTGGAAGTCAAAAATAATGATCGAAACATCTTTTATAATTTTAAGAATAAGTATACAAAAATTATTAAAATAAATTAGTACCTTTAAGCAATGATTTTTTAAAACAGTTTAGGAAAGGCGACAAACAACAAAATTTCTTTTAGAAAGTCTTGACAAAAATCACCTTTAAATACAATAATTAAATAAAATAAAATTTTTGAAAAATTCGGGGAAAAGAGTTACATGGATCATCGCCATCTCATTGCCAAGGGTGGGAGGAGGGACATCCATAGGGTTATTGCCAAAACCAGACTGCTAATTTTAGCTTCGACGAAGACATTGACAAGTCCAGACTGCTAATTTGGCCTCATCTGGTCATTGTCAAGTCTAGACTGCGAATTTTAGCCTCTCCTGGTCATGGACATCATTGAAGTTGTAAGGTATTAAATTTCAATTATCCATACCATACCTAATTAACTAACAATTTTATTCATATTCTTTTTATTATCTTGAGCAAGTATAAAATATAAACCGATCACACCTTTCAAAAAAATTTTGTTTTGTTAAGAATATTAAGAAATTGAAAAGTTCCAATAAATCCAAGAATAAATGTCAAATAGAAAAGGTGATCTCATTACAATTTTGGAGTAGTTTCTTTCTTGCACATAAATCGAAGAATAAATGTCAAATATTTTTCTACTACTAAGATTCAATAAGTTATGATTTACCTGCTCAAATCAAATACAACATTCTCGTTGCCTAATGTTTCGGAGATTTATGTCACATCTTAGAGATAAGCATAGATATGAATTTATGCTTGTTTAATTCTAAATGTGGTTCTTTTAACAAAGAAGTGAACTAAGCCAGAATTCCAAATTGGTAGCACTAAAATTCTTGGAGAGTGACCAAGACCAACATAAAAGTTTACTTTTAAAATATTAGCTTATGTAATTGACTAACTGGCTTTTGAAACCTATCCTTTTATTCCCATTATTATACATTTTATACCTTTTCCATCTATTCACATCAAATATTTTCTAAATTCAATATTTTCTTTTTGAAGAATTAGTAACTATTCTTGTTGGGCGCACAGAAGCATTTTGCCACCCACCTGATTAAACCAACCCCCGTCTAACAGACACCAAGCACAGTTAAAGACAAGTATATGACGGTGACTACGTCACTGGACAAATTCCAACATTTATAACTTACATAAAAATTACAAGATTAACAAAAACTAATATTGAACCATTTCTCTAATATGTTCAACCCCCCTCACCACTCTTAAGAAGAAAAACAGAAGATTACAATCGAGATCACTCACCAACCCGTAGCAATCTTCCTAACCGAAGTTGCCGACTCCTCGATTAGATCTCTTTCTTCTTTCTATCTTGGATGGTGAAGTCCTAAGAGCAAAGCACGGGCTTTTTCTTAGATTTTCTGTGGACAAGCACATCGAATCTCTACATTGTGTTGTACTTTGTGCCCCCACCCACACCCCATATATATAGGATGAGAAAAATCATATTCTAGTCATCATAGGATTTTCTATATAGGAATAAAATAGAAATCCTATTATACATAAAATATTCCATCAACATCCTATTTTAGATCATTATATGTTTTTCTAAAATAAGAATAATATTATATCTAAAATAGCACAACACCAATTATGGACAACCAAATCTAATCAAATCAGATATTCAACTATATTTTGATTCCATAAATATGTTGTTACCAAATCTAGATTGGACCCCAACAATCTCTCCATCCAGTCTGATGAGAGGGTATCGACCCCATGTGTCCTCAACTGGACTCCATGCATGTCGTCCTACGATAGAATATCTGCTCCCCCATGCCACTGATCTTCGATCCCCTGAGATGCTTTGTATCTTCTTTTGTCTCCAGCTCCTTGACCGTCACGTCGATGCTAGCTGCCATGCATAGCACCTCATGTACCATTGGATCCTGTCGACATCAATGACACGGCCAATACAGAAGTCCCTGACGATCTGCCTCACCGTGAGTCTTAGCTGACTGTCCCCAACTTTTGTCTTCCACCGGAACGTGTTATCATTCCGACGAGCTTCTTCATCCTTGGCTGGCCCAACCAAGTGGACGGCATAGTTTTCCCGAGATTCGAACTCCTGAACCTGCCCACCTTCGTGTCTGACACTGAAGCTCATCCATACACATGCGTCCTCAAGCAGAATATCACGCATTGTCCACGCCGTCGATGACCCACAGCTCCCCCAGAACTATGTGAATGAAGATGCTCATGCCTCAGATTGAGTTTGCTGCAAACCTTGATCTCCTTCCTGGCTTCGAACTACTAAAATCGATGTCGCTCCATGAAGCTTTAGCAAACCATCCATCGCCAAAATCGGATCTATAGAGCAACCCCTACCTGGAGATCGATCAGCTGTCATAGGACCGACAGACTGACCCTTAATCTTTGACTCATCTCCATTCGTCGTTTTGTCTCGAAGAATAAAATCCTCTATTATCCTCAAAACTTCTTGAAGACCCTCCTCAGTAAGTTCTCGACGATCCACCTCCTGTCGAACACTCCTCGAGCCTCCATCCGATATCTGTAGCCTACATGTACAACTCAACGGCTTAAGCTTGTACATGTCACAACACAAATCTCTTCAAGCCAGCTGTTGGAAACCCTTCGCAAGCATCCAATTTATGTCCCAAAATAAACTACGACAACCATCATCTCCCAGCCTTTCTACCGAAACCAACTTGTAGTACAAACTCGGTACATGTCGCACACCCTTGAGAATGAGTTTCTCACCGAGCTCCATTGTTAAGTGCAAATTATCGATGTCCACAACTACAGCCATCCCCTTGTCGTCCATCCTCCTATGTGGAGTGGTGTGATACGACGCCCCCGTATCCATGACCTAGTCGCCATCATAATACATTCTACAAGGTTCCTCTGCGTCGGTCGCTGCGATGATGATATCTCTAAACGCCATAAGATCCTCCTAATCATCCGTGCCTTTTGCCTTCTCAGCTTTAAGCTTCATGCAGTTCCTTTTGATATGACTCATTTTGCCATTGTGATAGCAGCCCTTCTTGCGGTCCAAAATTACAAGATTTCGAGAATCCCCGTGTCCTCGCCTATGATTTGAGTCTTTTTTTTCCCATGGAAAGCCACCAGAGCGGACTCATGTGACGATTTAACTTGCTTGTGTCGGACCTCCTCATTCAATAAGCTACTTTTGACTGCCTCCATCGTGACAACTCTATCCGGTGCGGAGTTGCTCACCGACACCACCAACGTCTTCCAGCTTTTCGACAAAGAACTCAAAAATAATAAGGCCTGAAGCTCATCGTCTCTTTATTGCAGATAGCTGATTGATGATACCCTAAACCTTGTTTAGATGTTGTGCCATCGAGGCACCATCCTTCTACTTCGAGTTGACGAGTTGGCGAATAAGAAATACCTTGTTGCCAGCCGTCTTCCTTTCGTA